>BRYC01000745.1:0-15663 GCA_030267985.1 Parmales sp. scaly parma | reverse complement strand
GGGGGGGGCTGCAATTGCTGCTGCTGTTGCTGCGGTATTCGCATGTCGAGCAAATACGGCTCAGCCCCAGCCATTGGCGGCATTTGCATTTGCATTTGCATTTGCGTCGGCGGCAATGGAATTGGCATTGGCATTGGCTTTGGCATCAGTTCAGCCTCTGCAAGCTTCTCAGCCTCCGCCTCCTTCAAAGCCTTGAGGTCCATCTTTTCTCGCTCGAGCTTCTCCTTCTCCTTCTGAATCTCCTCCTTCATCATCTTCAGCTCCTCCCTCTCCTTGCTGACGCTGCTCTCGCCGTACGCCTTGCTCTGCCTCAACGCCTTGTTCTCGGCCTGGGTCGCCATCAACGCCTGGGACTGGGACACGAGCCGGGCGTCGAGCCGCGAGCGCTCGAGCAGAAGTGCGGAGGCGACGGAGGGGTCCACCGCGTGTGTGTGGGTGGGAACGAGGGAGGAAATGTCCATGGCTGGGGCCACCCCCGTTGCCGTTGACTTCGGGGGGGGGGCGCTCTTTATTTTCTTGTGCTTCACCTTGAGGTCCACGTGGAGCTGCACCGGAGAATCATTCTTAGATTGAGATTGAGATTGAAATTGGGATTGAAATTGGGATTGAAATTGGGGAGGGGACTGGGAGGACAGGGGGGGGGACTGGGACTGGGATGGGTGGGGGGGGGCGGGGGAGAAGCCGAAGCTCATCGGTTGCGAATCGACCTCAACCTCAACCTCAGCCTCATCCTGCGCTTGAGGGGGAGAGACGGGAATTGTTATTGGGAACTGATGATGCTGCTGCTGCTGCTGCCGCTGCCGTTGGGGCAAGGGTGGCGTCCGCGGGGGCGGAGAGGTCGGTGGCGGGGGCCGCTGCCGATGAGGGAGCCGAGCCGCGACCTGCAGTGGAGCAGGACTCGGACTCGGAGCAGGACTTGGTGGAGGGGCGGCTTCCTCAATTATGTGAATGGCAGCGTCCTCAAAGTTGTTGAAGGAGTCCTCCATGGGATCGCCCTGGACAGAGGAAATTGGCTCAAGGGCGAGCTTCCGAGATACGGCTATATGGTTGTTGTGGTTGTTGTTGTGGTTGTGGTTGTCATAGCTTGTGGTGGTGGTGGTGGTGTTGTTTAGGGGCGTTTTGTTCATTGGGGAATTGGAATCTACTGCATCGTCGAAGTCATCGGAGTCGGAGGATGCAATGTCCAGCATGTCTGCTGGCCGGAAGTCCTCCATTTTTATTTCTATCGGTTCGAAATTTAGGGGGTGGGAAGGAGGCTGTTTGCTTCTCCAGGGAGTGGTTGGTGCATGCTCATAAGAATGATAGCGACCTGGTGGTTGATGTACTGCAGCTTGAGAAAAGTAGTATCGCACTGGGTTTAAATTTGTTGTAAATTTATAGTCAAATATTTTCACATTTAGTGCGCAGTTCTGCCAAGCTGAATTATTCAGTATCACAATGATTGTCGGCGACAGCTCCCAAGTCTCACCTTCAACAAATTTTTGCACAAGATGGTTCGTTTTTAGCATTAAGTTTGTCTGTCCGAAGACACACTGGTTTCATGTTGATCCTGGCAAATGTTGGACTTGTGCATTTCCGAATAAACGCTGGCGATCTTCGAGAAGCTTATATCGGGGTGCATTTCGGTCTTCGGGGAACTTTTGTTCCACCCAGGCCGGCGAATGATGTCATGCCTAGAATTGGAATCGCATAGATGTCAAAAGGAGCAGGGGGAAGAGGATAAGCAATTTCACAACACTAGTTATTTTCAATGGCGGTTTCAGCAACGTGCAATCTACTTCAGTGACAACAATTTGAGGCAGCCACGGGAAACAATACGTAACCGGTGTCATGAGGGCACAAGCTAGTTTCCAGCACCCTGAAAGAGCTCAACATCGACCACAAAATGGAGGTTTCGCCGTTCGAGAGAAGCATCGTCATCTTCAACACCTCCACCATGCTGAACATCGACATCGTGATTTCCAAGAACGAGAACAAAAATGTTGCTATTGAGTTCAACGAACCGAGCCACTACGTGCAATGCAACGAACGAGACGTTGAGAACGGCACAACGCAGATCCAAACAAAGGTTTTTGGAAAAACTAAACTAAATTTTGCCGTGGTGAGCATCTACTTTCACGACTGGCAAAGGGCGAGAGAAGCCAACACACACAAAAAGACTTATAACCGCAATTTGTTAAACTAATTTTTTTGTTTCCAATCTGTTGTCGCAATCCAATCCTTCTTTGTGTTTCAGCTCAATCTATTTCTCAATCAACGTTGGTTCATAATATTAATACTGCGATTCATCAAGTACTTGCATAAAACGTCTGCAATCTCCTAGGCACCTAACCCATCCCTCCAACCCGTCATGTGCCGTTCGTTTTCTTTCCGTGTTTCTTTTTCCCTTCACCGAGAAATTGAGTGAGTATTCTCGTCTTCAACTAGGTTCGATCGCTTCGATCGCTCACTCGCTCACTCCCTCACTCACTCACTCACCTCCACGTGTTTTTTTCTTGTACCGCTTGAACAACGACACGGCACTGTTGAGTTCATCGGCTGTAGATTTTTGTATTTGCGGGGTTGCTCTTTCGCAAAAAGCCGCCACAGTTTGCTGCAATTGTGTACTGTCTATTTCGTTCGCCACCCCCACGACCACCACGTTCACCTCACCCTCGATTTGTTCGCTCACAAAGCAAGTTCCAAACACACTCTTTACAATGTCGCAAACTCGCGTCAAACAATTTTTGTCGCGCGCGCTGACATTGATTATAATGCAATTTGTCATTTGTTTGACTCGCTGGAGATACTCCGGAGAGATGAAGGGCTCGGGGGGGCACGCCATGCCCACAGAATCGTCCTTAGTATCTACGTCTAAGAGGAGGGCGGCGATGCTATTGGGAGGGAAATTAACGTCGAGGCCGTCTTGAATTTGTACTGTATTTTCGTCTGTCTCACGGTAGCCAAAATGATCAACAGCAAGGTTTTTTACGTTTTTATCAAGCTCTATAGTGGTGATGAGGTGCGTGGAAAGGAGGTAATTGATGAACATCGACAGTTGGCCGCCCCCGAGGCCGATTACGGCTAGGTGGTGTGTGGGCTGAGCTGCGACTGCAAACGCAACCAAAGCTGCACACATCGTGTAGTGATAGTCGAAAGAGCACTTCGAGTAGCACCATTCGCCAGAGGCTTTGAAGCGAAAAGCTTCGGATTGAATCACGCCGAGGTTGCTCTTGAAAATTAGCTGCCGAGACGTGAATTCAGTGTCGTCCGAGTCAATGTCTAAAATTAGGGTTGTTTCGGTCTCGTGAATAACGTGACCGGAAGCTCCGGGCTCCTCGCCTATGGTCATTATTGTAGCCGTGGCGGAGGAGTTGAGATGGGACTGGGTGGAGCGGATCAGATCGGTGATATCAGCCTTGACTTGTGAAGTTGTGATGCTCGGATTGGCAATTGTGGGCTTTACGATGACCAGGCATTTCGGGCATTCCGTCTGCGAATAGAGGAGTTGCGCACCAGAGGTTGAGGAGAACACATACTCTGTGGTTCTCAGAGGCGGGATGATTACAAAGATGATTTTATCGGTGGCTGTGGCTGTGGCTGTGGCTGTTGTAATCTCAGTTTTTGGAGAAAAATACTCGATCGTGTAAGTTGTGAGGGAGGTGGCGAGACAGTGGGTGGTCGGGGTGGAGGAGGGAGTGGCTGGTAATGGCGGGGTGCAAAACATCAAAGACGAAGGAGTGAAGGGACTTTTCCATCAATATGACACTGATTTACGTGTTTACGTCAACCAACCTTAACCTCAATTTAATTATGAACGAGCCGTATCTCACCGACACAGACACCAACTCTTATTTCGCTGGAGCCTCAATTTCACCAGATGGTTTGTGTCTCCTCACGACACACCCTGCCCCGGCCAACGCAATTCTCCAGTACGATACCTCCTCTACCTCCTCCTCCTCCTCCTCCTCCACTCCTATCCTCACGACAAAACTCTCCTCCTCTTTCCTCCCCAATTCCACGCTAAAATGGTACCCACTCATGAATTCCTCGTCTCCCGAAACTTGCCTTCACTTGGCATCAACGTCCTCGAACCCGATCCACCTGATAGACGCCTACACGGGCCTAATAAAGCACTCTCACACGTTCATCAGCTACCCTTTGTCTCAATCCGACGAGCTCGTCAGTCCCACAGTCGCCGAGTTTCACCCCAACGGCGCGGAGTTGTACTGCGGCTTCCGCGACGGCAACCTCCGCGTCGTGGATCTGAGCAGGTTTGGGGACAAGGGTGGCGAGCGGATAATGCGCTTGAGGGGCGACGAGAAGAGGAAATCGAAGAAGCGGAAGAAGGGTGGGGGGGGTGGGGGGAACTTCCAGAAGGGAATTTTGTCGGCCATCAGTTTCTCCTCGAGAGGACTGTTCGCGGTTGGGACGTATTCTGGGTCTGTGCATCTCTACGACGAGAGAGTGAACAACAACAACAGCTACAATACCAATAATAGTGGGGTGGGAAAAATCGAAAATATCGGTCAAGGCTCGTTGAAAGTCAACAAGCATGTGCAAATTGCCAGCATCGACGACGATGACGATGACGACGACAACGATTATGATATGTTCTCCGCAGGGCGGAAGGCGGCATTTAGCAGGTTAATTTCCAGCGTGACGAAAAACCCCAAGGGAATCTCGCAGCTGAAATTCCTCGAAAATGGCTACGAGCTGGTTTCAGCTAGCAGGAAGGACGACGCGGTCGTGCTGTGGGATATAAGGAAATTGGGGCAGCAGCAGCAGAGGGAGCAGCCGGCGACGAGGGTTTTCATGAGGGATGCGGGGAACACGAACCAAAAGCTGGAGTTCGACGTTTGTGAAAATTCGAATAGGTTATTTTGCGGGTGCGCGGGGGGGGAAGTTAGAGTTTGGGATTTAAATTTGGGGGAGAACACGGGCGGGGGTAAGGGTAAGGCGGAGGGGGAGGTTTGGTGTGACACTGGGGGGAAGGCGGGGGCTGCTAACGGGGTCAGCATTGTGGATGGTCGATTGGCAGTTTGCACCGGGGAGCGGGCCACGCACACAGACAGCGACACAGACAGTAGCGATAGTGAAAGCGACAGTAAAAGTAGTAGTAGAGCGTCAAAGGGGGGAGGGGGTGTGTTTCTCTATAATTTATGAACTCGCACACTCTCTTTAAATATCAAGTCTTCTGCCTCCAACAACTCAAGCCCCTTCATGTATATATTTTTGGTCATTGGAACGATGATGCCGTTCTCCGGAATGACATTACCGTCTAAAACCATTTCCGCACCGACAGCCGCAGTGTAGCCAACTGTCTTGCACATCGCCGTCATGTTGGAGTCGCCGTACACCTCCAGGCTGCTCGACCACTGCGCCGAGCGGAGGGAATTAGAATGTTAGTTTTTAGTGGCTCGTGAACTCGTCTTCATCAAGGCTCGCTCGCTCGCTCGCTCACCTGCTCCTGCCTGTCTTCAAACACGCCAACGATGTCGTGATGCATCAGCACGAGATCGCGCTCATCGGGATGTAATGTAAGTTTTGACTCCAACAAGGAAGAAAACGATTCGATGATAGAATTTGGTTTCGTCACGCTCTCCTTCTCGTAATCTAAGTACACGAGGCACCTCACAACGTCCATCGCCTCGCTTTCTGTGTAGCCCGCCTCCGCCTTCAAGCACTCGACGATGTTCTTGTAGCCTTTTTTTTCAACAAGGCTTCTAATCACGCCCGCCCAATCCTCGCTACCTGTTGCTTCGTCCCCCATCAGACCCAGCTTTTTGATGCCGTAGAGAAGCTTGCTGAAGCCTCCGTAACGAAGGGTTCCGCGGAAGATGGACTCACAGCCCTCAATCCCGTAAATGCTCTCGTAGATTGTGGAGTCGCGGTTGGGCAGGCACTCTGTTTTGGGGTTAGGGGGGGGTTTTGTTGGGATTATATGAGGAGGCGAATCACTAAATCGGCCGTAACTCCCAACATATGGAGGTTTTAGACGCGATGAATTGACCAAGGTGGTGGGTTTGGCCAAGCGCATCTTTTTGCGCGAGGGTTTTTTTCAGGGACGGTTCAAAAATGGGGGCCAAACGTGCGTGTATAGTCTCATCTTCCGCTTCGCTCGCGTGCTCTCACTCACCTATGCTCAGCGTGGGCCACGGGTTGTTTGGCAGCTTCTCCGCGGTGTTCAGCATCTCCTCGCCCGCGACGTTGATCACCTTTCCGCCTCTCAAGTACGTGGCGGCGTTGTTGCTCGCTCGCATCACGCCGAGTGGGCTCCAGCTGAACTTGTACATTAGTGGGTTGTTTGCGGCTGCGCCGAGCGAAGCAAGGCGCATATTTAATGAGGCAAGAGCAAAACGAGCGAGTTAAAAAAAGTGTAGGTTAGTTTAGTTTAGTTTAGTCTCGTATTCTCGTCTTCATCAAGGCTCGCTCGCTTCGCTCGCTCACCTTCGGGCGCAGGCAG
Source organism: Parmales sp. scaly parma (assembly GCA_030267985.1). NCBI lineage: Eukaryota > Bolidophyceae > Parmales > Parmales sp. scaly parma. The sequence continues at coordinate 9,218 of BRYC01000745.1, read as the reverse complement.
TCCGCCGCACACGGAGCTGAAGCTCTTGACCTCCCCCCCCCTTCCTTTAATATCGTCAATTATCTTCATCGCTGACATGTGGTCCATTCCGGGATCCACCCCAACCTCGTTCAGGATCTTCATCCCCGCCGCCTTGCACCGCTCGTCCAGCGCCTGGATCTCGGGCGAAACGTAACTCGCAGTGATGAGATTTGTTTTGTTCTGTATGCAAAACTCAGCCACGTGGGGGTGCAGAGTCGCCTGCGTCGAGCGAAGCGTGGCGCATTTTAATAAAGGACGAGCGAAACAAACGGAGAGAGCCAAACGAATTGAGTGGAATAATGTTAGTTTAGTAGTGGATGTACATAGCTCGAGTCTTCCGATTGGCTTAGCTCTCTCACCGGCAGCAAGCTCACAACGGCGTCCGCCCCCTTCACCAGGTCGTTCAGCTTCTTGTCGTCGTTCATGACGTCGAAAACAACGCTGAAAAATAATGTTATGGTCAGTTATTTGATGTCATTTTCAATTCCGCAATACCGCACTCACCTCTCGCTCGACAACGCTGCCGCAGCCACAGCGTCCGCCTCGCTCTGAATGTTGGAGCCAACAACAATGTGGTGGCTCTCCTTCGTCGTTCTGCCGCCCAAGTACTCCGACAGGGACTTGGCAACCTTTCCCGCGCCAAGCACCAGCACCTTCTTCTGCCTCATGTCCCGTACCACCGCCTTCCGGTCTTCTACCTCCAGCTCGTTGTCGTTCTGTCCGCTAAACTTGCAGCTCGCCTCAGCAATCGTCATGAGCTCGGTTAGCATTGTGATCTTGTCGACAATCTGGTTGAGGGTTGCTGGCGACGGGTGGGTGACCTTGAACACGGCATTCGAGGGGAGGCGGCTGCCCTGAATACTGTACAATTGAGTGGGTTAGTTTTTGTATTGTTTTGTTTTGTATTGTACTGAAGTGGATGTAGCCATTTGAATGGTACGAGAGTGAGACTCACCTGTCACGTCCTTGCACTTCGCAGTGCTTCATGTCAAAAGTGGCGTCCTCAACCTCCAAAAGATCGAGTATGTTGTTGAAGAGGCCAGAGTCGAACAAATGGCCGCGCAGCTCGATGATTCTGGACGGATCGACAAGACTCTCCTTACGCTTGTTTTCCTTCCACTTGTTGGTGAAAACGTCAATGTATTTGAACTTGGGAGTAAGGGATCCGTGCTGGGTGATGCATGCATTTAGGAGGGCGTCGCTCAGCAGCACGTCGTTGCTCTCGGCGCAACCGTTCTCGTCGTTGATTATTTCCTCAACAAGCGGCATCAAATTATCCCCAAAGTGAGTGGACGCCTCCTTCGGGAGTTCCGAGGGGAGAATGTCGACACCCAGGATAGTGACGCCGTGCTCGTCGATGGCTGAGGTGGCTTGGCGGGTCGTTGGGTTGTACGAGTAAAAAGGCGCTTCGATCGAAGTTGATCTGGATAAGAATTCTATGCTGCCGTTGATGTCACAGCTAATGTCCGCTATTGCCTTCAAGCTGCTCCCATTGCCGGCGCTCAAGGCTGCCATCTCGTCCTTGGTGAGAAGCCGGGGGAAACGCTCGTCCCAGTAAATGCCGTTGACGAGCACGTTGATGTGCGGGGCAACGTTCTTCGCGAACACGCTCTCGTAGTTTTGAGGGTTCGCGCGGTAGTCGTCGACGTCAACATTTTCGTCGTGATTGGTGCCAATTTTTCGTACAATGTCGTTCTCGTAGCAAACGACCCCGTAGACCTTGGTCATGTCGTACTTCGACGGGTTCTGCCTCAGGTCTTGGAGCTGGTCGACGCTGCGCCGAGCGAAGCGATGAATAATGTTAGGTGAAAAGCGGATGTAGCCATTTGTCGAACCGCCAGCGAAGCGAGCCGCGAGCGAAGCGAGCCAGCAGCAGCACATTCTAGTTGTGACTGGCGAGCATGTGATGTGAGCGAAGCGAGTCGCGAGCGAAGAGAGCCAGCAACACCAAACTCTAGTTGTGACTGGCGAGCATGTGATGTGAGCGAAGCGAGTCGCGAGCGAAGAGAGCCAGCAACACCAAACTCTAGTTGTGACTAGCTCGCTTCAGGCTCGCTCGCCAGCAACACCAAACTCTAGTTGTGACTAGCTCGCTTCAAGGCTCGCTCGACAGCAACACCAAACTCTAGTTGTGACTAGCTCGCTTCAAGGCTCGCTCGCCAGCAACACCAAAATCTAGTTGTGACTAGCTCGTTCGTTCGTTTGCTGCTCGCTTCGCTTCGCTCGCTCGCGCTCACCTGATGAACTTGTGGTTTGGCATGCACGCGAAAACCGATTGGGCGCCGGCTGAAACGTTGCCCATTCCGCCGGTGAAACAGAAAACTATGTGGCCAGCCTTTGCTGGCATCTGACCGGAGGAGATGGCTGACCCCAAGTCAGCGACCTTCTTCTTGGCCATTTCTAGGTCCTCGCTCATGTAGCACATGGGACTGTTGAGGAACGGCGTGGAGAATCCGTCGGAGAGGAGGCGCTGCCCGTAACCCTGGAGAATGTCGACCATGCCGGCCATTCCAGCGAACTTGCCGAAGGCGACAGTTCGAAGACCGGTTGTCTGGTCCTTGATCAGCTCGTAGTCGAATAGGCGCTGCTTGTTGGATTTGAAAGTCTGCAAAAGCTGCGAGCGGGGATTGAAAATCAAGTGGTTAGGTCAGTTCAGTAATGGGGGTGGGGTTATTTGCTCACCTCCATGTTCTCGGGCTGTCCCTTGACAGTGTGCGAGAAGCACATTATGGACGAGGAGGGGGAGACAGAGTTGGCAAGCACGGACAGGGAAGGCTGCTTCACGCCAACAACCAGGCAGCAGCCCGTGAGGTCGTCCGAAACGGAAGCTCCGGCAGCCTCATAGGAAGAGTCAGTATAGATGCGGTGATCAGAAGGTTGTATCACGACCTTGTTGTTGCCTGCGGTTAGCTGAGCAACGTGGGAGGGCGTGAGGGGAACTCGACGTTCCCATTTGTTATAGTTCTCGGAAAGTATCCCAACTGTCCTGTTTCCATTGTAATGGCGAAGGGAGGTAGTGATTCTAATAGCTGAGTAAATTGGGGATCGCGTGAGGGTGATTCGAAGCATATTGTCTAGTGGTGTGAATATATACGTGTTTATGTGCTATTCAACCGTGATATGAGCCCAACCAATTTACGTGGCGCGTTTCTTGGAAATTTTAGCTCTTTTCCATATTTGGTCAGCCTAAAAAATCTTCAGCCACCCCGAAATAGGAGCATGGCAATCGATTGGTCGCTTGTAGTGCCCAAACCTATACAATATTGCTGCCCGGAACCATCTTCATCGGCTTCGCCTTCTTCATCACTCTCCCCTTCGCTTTCACTAAAAACTCAACAACAACAGCTCCTCTCCCAAATCCGTGCCAACAATGGCACCTCCAACAATTCTGCAGAGCTACTCTCCGTTGAAGACCGTCTTCCCGCTTACCGCCTCCTCCTCAGTTCTTCCACCGTTAATCTATCCGAGAACGGCCGTATTTCGTTCGAGTCTGTAATATCCTCACTGGGCCTTTGGCCAATCCCCATAGTAGGTCATGACGATGCGAAAACCTTCCGAATGGCTAATTTCGATTTCGATTCTGGCAGCGAAACCGCACCCACAAACGACTCACTTAAAGCGTACCTTTCCCAGCCCAATCAGCGAGTAATTCGCCTCGATGCGCAGCGCACAAAGGTAAAACTTGGTCAAGGCGTAAAAATCCCATCAATTCTGATTGAGATCCTGCTGACGGCGATAGTTAGAATTGTCCAGCACGCTCTCGACGACGACTCGGACACGAGTGGTGGTATTGGTAGCCCCGACAATAGCAACACCAACAACAGTAACAAAAAAATCTCCGACACCGGTCCTCCTTCATCCCCCAGCTCGACCGAACATCCGCTTGTCACTTACAAGCAGGGTTTGAATGAGATACTTGGAGGAATCCTCTCGCTCGTTTTCGGAGACCACCTTCTCCGCGCGGCACCCAATTCCAATTCCAATTCCAACTCCAATTCCAACTCCTCCCCACTCTTTCCCACATCTCTAATCTCCCTCACATTAATGATGACCCTCCAATTCATGTCAACTTGCCTACCCAAAGGCGTCTACACGTCACCCTCGGTTGACTCCCTCCCACTGCAGACGAACGTGAGCGAGCGAAGCGAGCGAGCCTTGAAGAAGACGAGCATACTCGCGATGAATCGAATCCCGCGAAATGGCTACAGACATAATGGCTACATCCATTACTGAACTAACCTACTCAACTATTTTTGCTCGCTCTACCGCACTCGTGTTTTCGTTGAAAATGCGCACAATCTCGCTTCGCTCGGCGCAGTTTCGACTTCTCCGTCTCTTGATCCTCTTCCACCTGCCGAAGGTCTGCAAGGTCCTTGACGGTCTTCAATTCTCCCCGGAGATGTATGCGAGCGGAGTATTCTTGACAGGCTTCGGTCAGCGCCTGGCGGGCGTGGAGCTGCTGCGGGTTTGGGACACAATAGTTGTTGGCGATATTGACACTGTGCACGCTGCTGACGCTTCGCACAAGCATCAGCCAAACTGCCTCCCCCTTTTCTTCATCGTCCTGCACCTCCTCTCCACCAACTCCTCGGCCCTCCTCTCCCCCACCCTCTCCCCGGCCGACTTTCCCCAAACCCTCCTCCACGTTACCGGGGCCGGGATCGAGTCGGTCGGACTCAAGGAGCTCAGGGAGGGCGCGTTCAGTTTTATGCGGAAGACGCCGGCCAGTTTCCGCAGTCTGGTGGAGGTTTGCGTAGCTGGAGTTAGCGGGAGGGGGGGCCTGAGCGTGAACAGCGTTTGCTTCGAGTTCTTGTACAACAATAACAACAACAACAACAACAGCAGCAACAACAGCAACAACAGACCCAACCACAGCGAGAAGGCGGGAAAGGGATCGAGCAATGCCTCGAGATTCGCCATGAGCGAGAGCTTCAACTTGCTCGTGCTGAAGAGCATTGGACAGTGGAGCTGCATTGCAATAGGCGGCGGAGAAGCTATTGGGTTTGCGCTGAAGAACGGAGGTAAAATTAAAGAGGAGGAAGAGGAGGAAATTGAGGTGGAGGAGGAAGTGCCGGAAGTGGCGGAAGAGCCACTGCCGCTGCCTGCTGAACCCGAACCGATAATCCGCGACAGGCAATTGAGCTTCAGCTACGACTCAACCACCGACGACGAATTCTATTCAGACGACTCAGAAGACGATGTGGACAACGTCACGTTCGAGGAGATGAAGATTGCGCAGGAGCAGGAGGCCAGCACAAATAAGGCGAATATCAAGATTTCACCTCCGCAGAAGCCACCAAAACCTCCACGGCGAAATTCTTCATCCAACATGGCGAAGAGGGAGATGAAATACACGATCTTAGATTGCCGACCCTTAAAGGCATACAACAAGAAGCACGTAGGTGGATCGATCCACCTCGACGACTCGTGGAACAATCCCGAAGAGCTCGAGAATACGATGGCGAAGCTGAAAGGTGAGAGAGTGAGATAGATGGTGATGGTGCAAAAAAAACCTAAAAAACTCCAAAAACAAACTAACATTTTCGTGAAAAAGCCTGCTACACCTCCGAGACGTTTTTCGTCGTTGTGGGAAATTCCGACGCGAACTTCGACCTCATTTTAGACGTCAATAGCTCTCGGAGCGGAGGCAGCGGAGCGTGGAGGCGAGGCTGGGGGCGTAAGCTACTGAGCGGTGGGCGGTGGCTCAAAACTCAGATCAAAATGATTAAGCCGGCAACGCACCACGAAGAGGTGGACCCCAACAATATGCAGCTCGGGGTGCAGGAGGACATCGTGGCGTCGCAGTGGATCTGCATGGCGATCCAAAATAATTTGGCCAGAATCTCGGTGGTACGCGGGGGATTCAAGGCAATCGAGAAGGCCTACAAGCTGGCGAAAAAGGAAAACATGCTATTGGAGGGCTTCGAAGAGGCAGGATTTCTCTTTGACAAGGAAATAGGGGTAGGAGGAGGATTGGGTGACGGAGGGGGGGAGGGAGGTTTCGGAGAGTCACTGAAAAATTTTATCAGCCCTCCGGCTGTAGATACGACACCTGGCGAGAAGGAGAAGGAGAAGGAGACTGAGGAGAACACAGCGGCGGGGTTGAAGAAAAAAGAGGGGAGTTGGGGGAAGTTCATGAGATCGCTCTCACCCACGAACGCAAACGAGGAGGGGGAAGAGAAGGAGAAAAACCTCGAGGTTGATTTTCCACGTGAAAAGGGAGAGAGAGACTCATTCTCAAGCTTGAGCGAACTTGGCGAGAAGCTTACGACGGGTTTTCGAAAGCTTTCAAAGAGCTCCATCACTGACGATTTTGACAAAGAGAAAGAGAAAGAGGCGGCAACGGTTGGCGTTGAAGAAGAGCCACAGCAACAGCAGCAGCAGCAACAGCCTCTGTGGATGAGGAAGATAAGCGACGCGACCGCCACGCTCTTCAAAAAGGAACTGAATCCCGTTGAAAAAAGTTTTTCAGCAACAGCAGCAACAACAAAGTTCACGCAAGGACAAATAATAGATCTTATGGAACTGATAAGAAACAGAGCGATGAATGGGGGAGTGCGGACGTTCAGCGTAATTTACGAAAACTACTCCGGGCAGTGTATCATTACGAAAAGAGAATTGATGGTTGTCAAGTTACTGGAGGACGAGGTGAGCATAATCGCACTACTTTTTAAAAGCAAAAAAAAAACAAAACTAAACCAATTTATTTCAAATTCAATTAATCAAGACTAATTTTGGAGAGACAGGAATCGCATGCGAGGTCGTGTCCGCAAAAACAATCGAGAACCTCACCACGATAAATTGCAGGAAGAGCTCTGGAACAGTAGTCCTCAAATGGAACGACGACGAGAAAGATTTGGAGATTGGTGTTGATTTGGACGATAGGCAAGAGTTAATAGATATCGTGGAAGCTCGAGCAAAGCAACGTAGCATAGAGTAAAAAATCCCATCCACTCCATCTTAAGGGTGTTACCCATTTTATGTGTTTGCGGTGTTGCGATTGTGCGTGTTGCATTTGTGTGTGATGCGAGATATTGTTGAGGAGGTAGGGGATGGAACGTATTGATTTGAAGGCTGCCACGAAGAGCACTTTGTTGACATTGGCGTTGGCATTGGAGTTTGCACAAAACACAACCAAAGGAGAAGGGGCATTTTGTCGGACGGTGGAGTTTGGAGGGAGAAGGTGGACCAATGAAAAAGATGTCACCATCGTGAGGGAGAAAGAAGACCGAACTGGGTGTGGATTGAAACCGGAGTGAACCCCAATTGACAGCCCCCCTGATGTTTCAAAGGGTAGCAAGAGAGGCAGAAGGAAGTCGCTTCGAAGAATTTGAATTAGGTTCTGGATTCGGCATAGGGAGGCTGGAGGGGAGAGAGGAAAGAATATGGAGAGGGGAGGGGTTTAAGTGAATCCTAAAACGTGTAAGTGCACACATTCAAAACTTGGTTCTTTTTGGATATTTGGCACGTTGAGCATTTCACAAGCGAGGCACTCACAATCTCCAAATCACGCGTATTGCCACCTTTGACCATCCGTCGGACCCAATATGCCACCTTGTGAGCACCACGAGTGGCTCAAGAAGCGTGATTGGCCCGCGGTACAAAAAACCATGGTTGGCCATGATCGGGATGATGACTTGCTAGTGAGAAAGTACAAGGAGAGAGATGAGCATGGACGTCTGCCACATCATTGGATGGCAGCGAAAGCTCAGACACACACACATGATCTTGCCGAGGTGGGCGTGTTTTCGATTTGCTGGAATCCAGAGGCCCTCACCACACGAGACAATGATGGCGAAACTCCCCTCGACATTGCCCGTAGGAGTGGAGCCTGTGCTGAGATCATCGGCTTGCTCTCCCTCACTCCCGAGGAAGCTCGTTCGTTGGGTTGGAAGGGGATGGCCCGCTTGTACGCACCAGTGGCTTATTGGAAGATTGAGATGGGTGGGTGGATCCAATCACGATCGTATGCAGACTGTCACAAGTTCATCAACGAGCACTTTGACGAGTTGGTGCGTGAAGTGCTCAAATACAACAATTATGATCTTCTCCGACAACTTGCCTGCAATAGCCAGGTTTACACCGACTCCCTCGTGTTTCTTGCTCTTCGAATGATCCATCGGCACCCACTTTCCCTTCTGGCTACCACCCGCAAAGGTTTCACGGCCCTCCGGCTTGCTGACCCATCCCAATACAATGCGTGCATAGAGATCCAAAACGTCCTCCGCCTCACCCCCACCCACATCTCCTCCACCCCCTTCCCCACCCTCCTCCGACAACACCTCCCCAAACAGTTCGTCGACTCGTCAATCTTCGGCACCTACAACACCGCTTGCACGTTCATCAAGCACATGAAGTACGACAAGGCTGAGCTGGTCGAGGTGGAGGACGTGCTAAAGAAGCCGACCCACAAGTGCGACGTCTGTAAGACCGCCACAACGAAAGCTTGCGCACGGTGCAAAACCAGCTACTTCTGCTCCGCCGAGTGCCAGAAGTCGGCGTGGAAGAAGCACAAGAAGGTTTGCAAGGCGCCGACGAGCCCACCATCGAGTGAGGCAGAATTGCGGGTTTTGCATGAGGGCATGCTGCTACTGAACCGGTGCATCCAGGAGCCTGGAGCTGGAGACGGACCCACAAGTGTGGTATTAGACTTCTTGAGAGACTGCGGAGTGCCGAAAATAAAATGACTCCAAGAGAAGAAGAAGGAATGTAAGAGTAAAAAGCTTGTTAAATTTTAAGGAGCAATTTTTAGCCGACACAACAGAGCTGAGTGCGCAGAAGTACGCGGAAAGGACGGAGTAAGAGGTAGAGGTGAAGGTGGAAGCGAGAGTGTTGATTTTGCGTGTTCGTGTAGTTTTTTGTGTTGCGTTTGCGCTTGTGGCGAGTGTTGCGATCGCACTGTAGGTTCTGACTCGACAATCAGTGCAGCTAGACGCCATGCATTGCTGTAAGTCCCGCGGCGCATGGCATGCAAGCACACTTTCCTCCGCTCCCACTGACCAAGTTGCAGCGTTCTCGTTGCTGCTGCGTCCCGCTCTGCAGCTCGTGCCCGCCACTGATCCGCCCCCCAGTCAGCACATTCTGAATAAACTTTCCGTCCTTGTACTCGACGCAAGGAATGTCGGAGCTGTTAACATCGTTATCGTGGTAGCCTACCAGCGGCTCCGTGTCCACCCAGGCAATCGCTGCGATCGTCC
>BRYC01000744.1:0-17735 GCA_030267985.1 Parmales sp. scaly parma | reverse complement strand
ATTTGAGCATTTCACGCGCCAACTCGTCATCGTGCTCATCGATCCACTTGTGACAGTCTGCCCACGATCGTGATTCGATCCCCTCAGCCATCTCATTACTCCAATAAGCCACTGGTGCGCACAAGCGGCGCATCTCCATACCACCCAACGAACGAGCTTCCTCGGGAGTGAGGGAGAACAAGCCGATGATCTCAGCACAGGCTCCACTCCTACGGGCAATGTCGAGGGGAGTTTCGCCTTTATTGTCTCGTGTGGTGAGGGCCTCGTAATTGTACCAAATCGACTGCGCGCCCACCATGGCAAGAATATGTGTGTGTGTCTGAGCTTTCGCTGCCATCCAATGATGTGGCAGTCGTCCATGCTCATCTCTCTCCTTGTACATTTTCATGAGCAAATCTAAGTTTCGATCTGGGTGGAGTATGACATCTCGTACCGCGGGCCAATCACGCTTCTTGAGCCACTCGTGGTGCTCATTAGTTGCCATATTGGGTCCGACGGATGGTCAAAGGTGTCAATACGCGTGATTTGGAGATTGTGAGTGCCTCGCTTGTGAAATGCTCAACGTGCAAAATCAAAATGTAAGTTTTTGGAATGTGTACCATACACGATTAAGGTTTCACTTAAACCCCTCCCCTCTCCACATTCTTCCCTCTCTCCCCTCCAGCCTCCCTATGCCGAATCCAGAAGATAAATCAAATCCTTCGAAGCGACTTCCTTCTGCCTCACTTGCTACCCTTCGGTAACATCAGGGGGGCTGTCTATTGGGGTTCACTCCGGTTTCAATCCACACCCATTTTCGGTCTTCTTTCTCCCTCACGATGGTGACATCTCGTCATTTGTCCACTTTCTCCCTCCAACTCCACCGTCGACAAAAATGCCCCTTCTCCTTTGGTTGTGTTTTGCGCAAACTCCAATGCCAACGCCAACGTCAACAACGTGCTCTCCGTGTCAGCCTTCAAATCAATACGTTCCATCCTCTACCTCCTCAACGACTGCAGTTTCTCTCTACCGCTCGGTTGCGCTCGCTCGGATACCTCATTCCACGCCGCCATCCTCCTCCAAGCTCGCCGCAACCTCATAACTCAAAAGAATGAGGAGATTCTTTTCAAATCTGCCGACAACATTTCTACCCATGTGATGGACGCGCAAGGTCGCTCCGGTGAAGTCATCGACTTGGTCGAGAGGGTCAGATTTGAAATTCGCTATCTCGTTCAATTCGAAGAGAATGTCACCGAATGGATATCAGAATCCCAACTCGCTGAGTACTCCTCGCTCTTCATCGAGTATGACAACAAATAACAGATTCTTGCTCGTGTCCAAGAGTTTTTGAATAAATGAGTGAGATGTTGCTGTGTTTTTGTTTAGAAAATGAAAAAAAATCTTTACAATATTCTTGTCCTCTTCCCCCCGTTAAAACAACGACATCAACACGGCCGTCGGCCGGGTCAACTCGAACCACTCGTCCAGCGCGCCGTTCAACGTCGCTGTCGGTTTGAGCGCCGTCTGGTCCGCCTGGGAGGTTGTGTGTAAATGTTTCGCCGATTTGTCAACTTCCCGTTTTCTGTATAGATCTCGTACACGGATCGTTGTCGGGGTGTCGGCAAAGTACATTACTACGTTCTTCGCCCATCAGCAGAAAAGGAGGTTAAGACCTGCACAGTCGTTCTCCGGCGCTTGACCCTGCGCGGTGGAAGTTGTTGTACATTCCCATGACCATCCTTCGTATAAGGTTAGTAGTTTTAGCCATTTCCGTTTCCATGTCCGCTCTATCGCTCGTTCACCTCCCCTCACGATCCACGCGCCCGTCGTTTGGGCGAGTGTTGAATTCAGCGGGCGGGGCAACGGAGCACAGTTGCCTCGCGGTCGTTCTCGCTCATTGTGAGAATAGCGTCCGCCTCCGAGCAGCAGACCCCCCCCCTTTCGGAGCGCAACGAAGCAGAGCGGTGTACCGAAGCGAGTCGTTCAAATTCCGCCGCCAGAGCTCACCCTCAACCGCTGAAACCCAGTACAGCGTTTTATCGCGTTCAGACCAATCCACGCATCGCAAAGAATCCCCAGATCCGCCATTGGAGCGGCAACGGCTCGGCGAACGCTTACGACGGGGGGGGGCGGGGGGCGCTCACGTGCGCGGGCAGTGGCCAGCCGCCGAGGGAGGGGGGGGGGGTTACGACAAGCGGCGACGTTCGTTCACTTGAAACCCACAACACCACCACAACTTTCCCTAACCGCTAAATACTCAGCAAATATAAATCACATCCGTAACAATTCCACCCTCTCTTGCTCCCTCCCTGCCTCAATCATTCCTCTCCACCCGTTCGCCTGTTTTTTTTGCTTCCTCCCACTCGACCTCCCACTCCACCGCAAAATTGCCATTATCAAAACAAACCCAAATTCTTTTATTTCACTTTTCTTTTCTTCAGCACAAGTTCTTCTTATGTCCGATATAGTAAGTTCCTTTGTAGCCGCGGTTCTGCATGCTAAAGGCGTAGCTGTCACCGTCCCTTATCTCGTAAACCTTGTGGGGTGCGATATTGGTTTCGTGTCAGATAATTTTTAGGATGTGGTGCGATTGTCAAACTCACCTTGTCAAAGCCGCTCAAGAACTGCTCGAAAACCTCCTTCTTCATCCTGATCTAAAAATGTTTAGTTTGGTGTTGGTTTGGGGCGAGATTAGAGGGTTAGTTGTTGATAAAGGGCACTTTATTTAGTTGTAAACTTGGGTTGCGGAGGAGGGAGTCACGTCCCCACCCCCACCCCCACCCCCACCCCCTTTCCGCTGAGCGCACTCACCGGGTGGTACAGAACATCCTGGTCCATGGTAGCCCTAACGCTCCCCGGCTTGCCTTCGCTGTCCCACCACCGGTCGTTGAAAATCAAAATTCCCCCCGGCTTTAGCGTGTTATACAAGTTCCTGAGCAAGGCGATCCCGTTGTTGACATGCTCCAGCACGTTGATCATCTGCGATCCGAGCGAAGCGAGATTGTGCGCATTTTTAATGAAGCAAGAGAGAAACGAGCGAGCCAAACGAATACGAATTGAGTGGAATAATGTTAGTTCAGGAGTGAATGTAGCCGTCTGTAGCCATTTTGCGCACTACTTGGCTCGAGTTTCTTCCTCAAGGCTCGCTCGCTTCGCTCGCTCACCATCAGCGTGTCGAAGCTCTCCTGGAACAAGTCCAGGTGTTCCCCGCCCGCGTTGATCACAACGGTCTTCCCGTCGAATCCGTCAATCTGCCCGTGCCTGTAGACCGTCGTGGGCATGTTCGCTGAGTAGTTGATTGCTCCGGGCTCCATTATGACGTACTTGTTCACTTGGAAGTTCCTCTTCTTCATCATGGACAAACTCTGTGCGGAGCGTAGCGTTTAGTGGTGGTGGTGGTGGTGGTGTTGGGCGTCTTCCACAACCCCCCGCTTCGCTCGCTCACCTGCGTCCAAGGCCCAGAGCCAACCTCTATGAAATTCCCAAGATTGCCCCCATCGGCCCCAACGTCAACGTACTCCTTGAAGTCCCTCATGTGCTCGTCGATTCGATCCCCAACTTCGGCATTCGCGTTCTTCTCGTTGTTCCAAGTGGCGAGTTCCGCCTCCTGGGCCAAGTGCCACCTGTCAAGGCTGATTGCGTACACCCCCGCTTCCTCGGTGTAGAAGCACAAATCGTCTTTATTGGTGCAAGGGTCCTTCTCCTCCACAGTGTCGCACTCCTTCCCAGCAAAGCCGGGGAGGCAAAAGCACCGCCCGAGCAGATTCTCTCCGTGCATATTGCAATTTCCCTGGTAGAGGCACAAGTTGGACTTGTGAGACTGCAGAGGGGTCACGTTCACGGTGCTGGCCTCCCACCCATTCTGGAGGGTGTATTGGAGAGCATCTTTCACAGTGCCAGCGATCTTGCGCCCAACCAGGTCGCCTCCGCCTCCGCCTCCGCCGCTGGAAGCGCCGGATTTGGGGGAGAAGGAGGATTTCTTCAAGTCCGCTAGCTGCTGCTTCAGCTGTTCGTTCTCGGACTGGGTGTTTGCAAGGAGGGTAGCATCGACCTTTGCTTCGGAAGAGGCAGAGGACGAGACAAGTTTTTGCAAGTCGAGCCGAAGCTGCTGGTTCTCGGCCAGAAGGGTCGGGTCTGCGACTGGGGTTATGGGGCTTACGGCAGTAACTTGGGGGTTTTCTATGTGCTGGTTGTTGATGTCCAAAGTGTTGACATAGAAGCCCCCCAAAATGAATATCAAAAAGATCACTTTTAGAACTTCCTGGGTCCGGACGACTGGAGGGAGCATAGCCATTTAGTTTTACGGGGTGAGATGGTGTGAAGGGGAGGGGGGGGGGTTATAGAAAAATGGAAGTGCTGAGCCTGGAAATTGGAAAATAAAAATTTGTAAAATAAAAATCCAAAGGTGCAAAGGATCAAGGTGTAACTCCAAAACCATAATCGTGCAAATGATGACATTTGCTAATAAATTCGTCACCGAGCTCAGCCCATATGAACAGTTTTTCGTGGCACTTGCGCTCTTCTCGAGGTCTCTCGCATGGTACCAAATGTGGCTCAACTGGCCATATTTCTCCAAGCAGCAAAAGGTGTTTCCTGTTCACCTAGCCATGCCAAGGCCGCTGGTCTTCTTCACGTGCAGCGGGCACTACTTGTCGATCATATACGTGGTTTGGCCACTGCTATTTAACCAGGCCCTGCCGGCAAGCTTTGCGGGGCTTGTGTTTGGTGTGCTATGTGGAGTCACGATTGGCTTCTGGGTATTTGTTTATGAAGCCGCTGATTACGGCGAGCTCTACGAGAAGGCCCAGAGGAAGAAGACGAAGAAGCAAAGGGCCGCAGATGACCAGATCAAGCTTAGCTACCCAAGCAGCTTCTTCATCGACACTATCAATCACCTGCCGCTGCTTGTGTTGTTCAGCAAGGTGAGCGCCTAGCGAGAAGAGTTTAAAATTTGTGCAAAATTTGCTAAGCATGGCTACATCCACATCTTAACTAACCCACTCAATTATTCTTGCTCGCTCGCTTCATCTGTGCTTACAGATTGCTTACGACGCGGGGCCTGATGCCTTCGCCTGGGGGAGCATTTGGCTGGCGCCGGCTTGGGGAATCACCTGGTTGGTTGGAATTTTCATGCCGTGGAGGATGATCGGGGGCGACGCATTGTATGCCGACCTGAGGGACGACAAGAGTTTTGGGCACAAAGCGACCGTGGTGATCAAGCTGATTGTCATCACGCTGGTGGGGTACATCTTGGGGCATTACTTGAACGCTCCATTCGTGGAGGGGGTGCAGAGGGTTGCGGGAGTGGTTGGTGGGGCTGTGGGGTTGCTAGGGGGTGAGCTGTAATAAAATGGGATTTGTGATGGGATTTGTGATGAGATGGAGGAACATTTTAAAAACCAACCCTAAAATCTACTTTCTGTTACTCGAAGAGCTCGCCCGGTGGTTTCGCACCGCAGCGCAAGAACAAGTAGTCGACCTCGACCTTCTTCGTCAGGGGGATGACCAAATCGCGGTAAATTGCGACAATGATTTCGGGATCGATCTTCCTGTTTTCGTCGTCAATTTCTCCCGGCTCTCGCCCGTACGTTTTGGTCTTCTCTCGTGCTCTCTCGAGCACCTTTCGCTCGACTTCAGTGTTGGTCAAGAGCTCCATGACCCCATCGGCGTTGTTGGAGGAGACGAGGTCTCGATACGTGTTTTCGTCAGAGCGAAACTTGCTGTGCCAGCGCCGAGCGAAGAAGGTGAGAAAACGAATTGGGTGGTTTGGTGGGTTGGGCGGGTGTGGGTGGTTGTAGCCATTTCTGCTAGGTCGCTCGCTCACCTCTCTGCAACGAATTTTCCATAGTGAATCCTCCGTGACAAAGCCTGCAGGATCGCAACGTCGGCCAAGACGCTGCTGCCGTACTGCTCGTCGTCCCCCTGATCCGTTATCCCACCCCCAACGACCCGCTTTATGTACTCGCGCAAAAGAATATCGTTGCAGTTGACATTGTCCGCCTCCTCAACCCCAGAGAGAAGCTCGGGGTAAATCAGAGGGGGGAGAGTCGTCAAGGATGTCGTGGGGAAGAACGCGTGCTCCTCCGGACTCGTGTAACGCCGCACACTGGCGTGGAGATTTTCGGTTCCCTTCAGAAGGTAGAAGAGGAACGACTCGTCGTTGTTCGTGAGGTCAGTGTGGGGGTTGTAAATCTTGCTGTTGGTCAGGAACTGGGCTCGTTCAATAATGGCGAAGATAATAGTCTCTTCCTGTCGGATGAGTGTAGATCTGATCGATTCCAGCGACATGACGTCAGTTGTAGTTTTTATTTTATTTACCCTGGACTTGGGATTGTTGTTGTGGGTGAAGGGGGATGATTGATTATGAAGATTGGACTTTTGGATTACGGTCTGTCGTGTGTGGATGAATGTGGTGAGGGGAGAAGCGCTGGAGAGGAGGAGGAGAAGGAAGATTAGGAACGATGAATGTAGCATGGTCCGTTAAGGAGATTTCTTGGTGTGACCCATCCATATTTCATTCTGATTCAATGTCGATAAAGTAGGAGAAACTTTCACACAGCATGGACCCCTCCACACACCATAACCATACCTATCCATAAACAAACCAAACTTCCTTTTCGCATGACGTCACTCACAAACCCACAAATCACTCGATACTCACGACAACTTCTACTGAAGGATGGGTTTGGCCCTCCTGGTCAGCTAAAGCTTCTCTCGTCCACGGTAACGGTGGTAGGGGCTGGCGGACTAGCATCAACTGTGCTTTTGTACCTTGCTGGAGCCGGTGTCAAGAGCATTCACATTGTTGACTTTGACATAGTTGATGTGTCGAACCTCCACAGACAGATCATACACACAACAATGGCAAGCGGCAAGTCGAAAGCCCAGTCTGCGAAAACGGCCGTTCTCGCCCTTAACCCGGAGATAGAAGTCACACTCCACGAGGTGCAGCTTTCCCACGAAAACGCCCTATCCATCCTTTCACCGGCAAGCGTCGTTGTCGACGCTTCTGACAATCCCAAAACAAGATATTTGATTTCTGATGCCTGCTGCTTGCTCAAGAAACCGCTCGTTAGCGGCTCCGCAATGGGCACAGAAGGCCAGCTCACGGTCTACAACTACGACGACGGCCCGTGCTACCGGTGCTTGTACCCAAACCCTGACAAGGCCGGCAGTTGCAAATCGTGCTCGGACAATGGCGTGCTCGGTCCTGTTCCAGGTCTCATCGGAACGTTACAAGCGACCGAGTGCATAAAAATTATCACAGGTGTTGGCGAAGTCATGAGCAGGAAGCTGCTGATGTACAGCGCATTGCACTGTGACAACATGTTCAAAACTTTCAAGCTGCCCGGAAAACGAGAATTGTGCGCAGCGTGTGGTAGTGGAAGCTCCTTCACGATCGAGCAGAGTAAAATCCTGTGCGAGGGCATGAGAGGACCAACAGGAGCTGGAGCTGGAGCTGGAGCTGGAGCTGGAGCTGGAGCTGGAACTGGAACTGGAACTGGAACGGGGGGTAGCAGTAACACAACGATAGGCGACGACGAAATCTCGTGCTCGAGCTACGCGACGAATTTCGCCCTTAAACCGCATATTCTCATTGATGTTCGTCCACGAACGCAATTCAGTTTATGCAAACTCGAGAACGCGATTAACATTCCGCTGGATGAGCTTTCAGCGAATGATGTGGAAAATGATGGGCTGCTGCCGATTGTTTTCCTTTGTAAGCGGGGAATTAGCAGTTTGAAGGCGGTTGCAATTTTGAGAGAAAGACGGGGGGGGTTGACAACCCCAATCATCGTGAGCATGCACGGCGGGCTCGAGCAGTGGAAAGTAGAGGTGGATCAGGACTTCCCAACATACTAAAAAAAATTCTAATTTTAGATTTTTATTCAATTTTCCCGTCATTGTCCAGAGTAGGATTGCTTGAACATGCACGCACAGGCGAGGACGGTGGAAGCCCCAACACTGTGGCAAGGGTGAACCACGTTTATATTTCTGGAGATATGGGAAACGTTCTGCTCATTACTGCGTAATGCGGCCGTCATATCGGCCAAGTGGTGACGAGGCATACCTGAGAACTCAACGTGCTCTTTCTGACAGAGGGTCCGTTGAAAAGCCGAGGTGGGGTACTTTGAGCCGAAGTGGAAAAGTAAGTCCGCCTCGCTAAGGAGCACCAGCTCCGCCAGCGCGCTTAAACTCACGTCGTCGCGAGAAATCTCACCCTTCACCCAATTGTGGCCAACCTCGCCGTTGAGATGGCGAACGCTCCGAACGCGTTCTCGCAGACGCGCAGCTACCCAAATCTTGACACCGGGAGCGTCGGAAGACACAAACAAATCCCAAGCGTTTACCCCGAAAGTGGAGTCCGCTTTTGTAACTGCATCTTCAAGCAGCGTGACCAGCGGCACGTCTTTTGCGTCACGGACCATCTGACCTGCATCGTTTAGGGAGGTTTCCTCGCACGTGAGCGAATCCCAGAGGTCCCGCTTCCCATTTCTCTCCGTTATTGAGTCGACCCAACCTGTCCGCACGTGGAGGCCAACCGTTGGAGTTCTTCCGTCACCGCGACCCGATTGCACAACCTCCTCTAGCATCGGGCCTGGCTGAGTGAGAGGCCACGTCACGCATCCCTTCTGTGACATTTCAGTTGGGATTGTGGTCGGTTCCTGCATCCACTTCTGCAGTTTAAACACTTGCTCCACGCCGTACGTGGCGGGCTCGTTGAAACGCGGAACGCAACCTCTGCTGAAGGATTCCGACGCCATGCGAGAGTAGCTAATCATGAGAGCGTTGCCGATACCGTGAGTTGACGGGTTATCAAGGTGTTCCTCCACACACGAAGGAGCGGTGGGACGACAAATCTCTTCGTAGCGAGCCACGGCGTCGCAAGGTGACCAGTGGGGGTGTATGGCTGTGGCTGTGGTGGGAGTGTGGGTGACAAAGAGTGGCTGATTAAGCTTTGGTTTCGGGGGTGCTTCCGCTCTCACGTCAGCAGGCGTAATGATTGGCCGCGAAGGGCTTTCTAATTTGGGCTTCGCCCGGAGATTCAAATTATTGCTGCTGTCGATAGGGTATCTGGCGAGACCTGTAGGGCAGAGGCCAAAGCAGTACGATAAGAAAGGAATTTAATAGTCCATCGAGGCCGAGGCCTGTGGAATCGCGACTCACTCACGCCTTTTGGGCCCACTATGTAGCGATTGGTAGACATTTTTGAGAGAAGCCTGCATAAAATATGGAGATTAGGTGATGTGCGTGAGGAAATTCAGAAGCTTCAAATCCGCCAAATTCCTTGTAACGCACCATTCAAGGCCACCCTAATTCTCCTTTACTTCGCTTCGCCCCAGCAATTCTCAACCTGTCCCCCTCTACCCTTCTCGTTTGAGATATTTTCACGAGCATATCCTTATGCCTTCCAATGAGCACCACCAGTGGCTCAAGAAGCGTGATTGGCTCGCGGCACAAGGAGCCATGCTTGCCCATGATCGGAACGTAGATTTGAACAGGAGAAAGTACAAGGAGAGAGATGAGCATGGACGACTGCCACATCATTGGATGGCAGCGAAAGCTCAGACACACACACATACTCTTGCCCAAGTGGGCGTGCAGTCGATTTGCTGGAATCCAGAGGCCCTCACCACACGAGACAATAAAGGCGAAACTCCCATCGACATTGCCAGTAGGAGTGGAGCCTGTGCTGAGATCATCGGCTTGCTCTCCCTCACTCCTGAGGAAGCTCGTTCGTTGGGTGGTGATGAGATTACCCGCTTGTACGCACCAGTGGCTTATTGGAGGGAGGAGATGATTGGGTGGATCAGATCACGATCGTATGCAGACTGTCACAAGTGGATCAATGAGCACGATGACGAGTTGGTGCGTGAAGTGCTCAAATACATGAATTCTGATCTTCTTCGACGTATTGCCTCCTTCAGCCAGGTATACAGCGACTCCCTCGTGTTTCTTGCTCTCCGAATGATCCATCGACACCCACTTTCCCTCACCACTAAAAACAATGGCTTTACAGCCATCGAGTTGGCTGAGCACCCCGAATTCGATGCGTGCCATGAGATCCAGCAAATCCTTTCATTTGACCCCACCCACATAACCTCCACCCCCTTCCCCACCCTCCTCCTCCATTCCCTCCCCGCCAAATACCACGAGATCTACGGCACCTACAACACCGTCTGCCAGTTCCTCCGCCGCACAGTCTCTCCCCACGACAAGGCGGAGCTGGGTGAACAGAGCAAAGCAGACCATCCTGATGGAGAACATTTGGCAATGAAAATCCTCTACGACCTCAACCATAGCATGTCGCTGGGGTATGCCATATGTGGACAGATACTCTCGTTCCTTAAGCCAGACCCAAGTTGACACTAAACACAAATATGGTTTGAATTTTTTATCGTTATTTCACCATGATTCACACCTCCAAAAAACACACATTTACAGCTCGCCCCCTAGCAACCCCACAGCCCCACCAACCACTCCCACAACCCTCTGCACCCCCTCCACGAATGGAGCGTTCAAGTAATGCCCCAAGATGTACCCAACCAGCGTGATAACAATCAGCTTGATCACCACGGTCGCTTTGTGCCCAAAACTCTTGTCGTCCCTCAGGTCGGCATACAATGCGTCGCCCCCGATCATCCTCCACGGCATGAAAATTCCAACCAACCAGGTGATTACCCAAGCCGGCGCCAGCCAGATGCTCCCCCAGGCGAAGGCATCAGGCCCCGCGTCGTAAGCAATCTGTAAGCACAGATGAAGCGAGCGAGCAAGAATAATTGAGTGGGTTAGTTAAGATGTGGATGTAGCCATGCTTAGCAAATTTTGCACGAAACTTTAAACTCTTCTCGCTAGGCGCTCACCTTGCTGAACATCACAAGCAGCGGCAGGTGATTGATCGTGTCTATGATGAAGCTGCTTGGGTAGGTAAGCGTGATCTGGTCATCTGCGGCCCTTTGCTTCTTCGTCTTCTTCCTCTGGGCCTTCTCGTAGAGCTCGCCGTAAAATTCGCTCTCACAAACAAAAAGCCAGAAGCCAATCGTGACTCCACATAGCACACCGAACGTAAGCCCCGCAAAGCTTGCCGGCGGGGCCTGGTCAAACAGCAGGGGCCAAACTACGTAAAAGATTGACAAGTAGTGCCCGGTGTACGTGAAGAAGACCAGCGGCCTTGGCATGGCTAGGTGAACAGGAAACACCTTTTGCTGCTTGGAGAAATATGGCCAGTTGAGCCACACTTGGTAATATTGGAGAGACCTTGAGAAGAGCGCAAGTGCCACGAAAAACTGTTCATATGGGCTGAGCTCGGTGACGAATTTATTGGCAAATGTCATCTGCAATGGGTTGGTTTATGATTTTCTTCAAATTCTTTCTTTATCGAGATTTCCAAATTTACAAGAAGAGAATGGGAGGATGGGAAGTTAGGGGGAGAGCTATCGTAAGAGTGTAGAGGGTTGGTAGAACAAAGAGGAATGTGTGTAAAGGTTGTAGGGGTCCGCAATAAAGAAATTTGCAATTGTCTTGAATTGTCAATTTTTTCCTAAAAAAATAAAAAATATACTAATTATCTTTTCGACCAACATTTACGATGTGTCTCCAATTTGTTTACCTTTTCCTATCATCATGGGCAATCTCACGCTCATCCTCTGCCATAACAATAGAAACTTCCATTCTCCCCAATTCAAACCACGCAGATGCCTCCCACATGAAACTTTCCTTCACCATAACAAACCCCAAATTGCTCCCTACCAACAATTTAAACTGGTGTTTTAGCCTAATCAACAAGCGCCACAGCTGGCACGCCACCACCCTCTGCTCGTCCATTAACCCGAACATCGACATTGAATCGTACTCGCAGGAAATTGATGGGTTGCCCATTGGTGTATTTCGTTTGTTGACGTACTTGGTGGAATTGGATGTCGACACGGCTTCTCCGCCTGATCTGAACTTTCGAGGCGGGCACGAAGAGAATGATATTGTGAGTGGGAGCTTGTCAGAGAGGTGGTTTACTGTGGAGAGGGAGAGGTGGAGGTGAGCAAGCGAAGCGAAGTGAAACGAGCGCGAGCTGAGCGAAGCGCTGACGTGCACATGGCGGGTTTTGGACCGTATAACCCCCCACCCCCCTCCCCCACCCCTCGTGAAAAAAGATGCGCCTGGCCGAAACCGCCACCGTGTCCAATTTTGACCGTCTAAAACCTCCATACGGTTGGGAGTTACGGTCGATCCAGTGATACATCCGCCTTTTTTAATTTTTTTAGTTTTCACATTTGCTTGCACAAACCGTGGAATACGAGAACACTCGCGTCCACCAATAAACTAACCCACTCTTTCGTTCGCTCGCGCGCTTCATTAAAAATGCGCCTCGCTTCGCTCTGCTCTCCAGGAAGGAAAATTACATAAATGACACCAATCCCCCTCCCGCAAAAACGCACAAGCGGGTTTCCGCCCTGTTTCTGAGTTTGCACCTACAAAACGACCCGAAGCTGGCGATGATGCTAGCCGACCTTGCCATCACCAATGGAGGTGAGCGAGCGAGCCTTGTAACAGAAAAGTACCAACAGTGAGCGAACTGAACTAACCTACTCAACTGTTTTTGTTCGCTCACTGCTCTCAACTTTCGTTTAAAATGCGCCTCGCGCCTTCTTCGCTCGGCGTTCCGCTCGGTTCAGAAGAAGTGACGGTAATGATGGGCAACTCGGCCCACCTCTCCCTGGCCAACAACGCGATCTACAGCTCATATCGCTTGGGACGGTCCCACAACACGATGATGTTCGGCCTTGACGACGGAGTCTGCTCCTCAGGCGGTTACATGATGCTCGACGCGTCCTCGACTGTGTCGACCGTGCCGTGCTACGCCCTCCCAAAAGCAAACCTCGGACTTCTCTGTGGGTCGAAATGCGGCGAGAACGTCGACGTTTGGTCCAAGGGTTTCGCGGACGTTGCGGTCATCAAGCCTGCGGTAATTCTCGCGGTGGTTGAGCTCGGGTATGACGTGCTGTGGATGGACACGGACATCGTGTTGCTGTCTGATCCAGGGGGTTTTTGGGAAAGTGGAAGGTGAGCGAGCGAGCGAGCGAACGAGCGGAAATGGCTACAGGCCACCCACATCGACTGCTAAACTAACTACTCGCTTCGCTCTGCGCAGTGGTGGCAATGATAACTTCGACATTTTCATCCAAGCCGGAGGCCAGCATTTGAGCCGATTGCTTTCGTTAGAGAAGAGCTTCCAGGACGAGCTCTGCACCGGCTTTTACTTCATCCGCGCTAATATAAAGACAGCCATGTTCCTTCGCGCAACCATCGTCGAGCTCAGTTTGCACGACAGCGAGGAGGAGAAGACGTTCGGGGACCAGAGCGCCTTTAATCTCGTTTTGTTCGAATGGAGGTTCCGTTATAGCGATGAGCTCAATGTGAGCGTGCTGAGCCCGCTCCTGTTCCCGGGAGGGAGCGTCTTCTTCGAGTATCACGACTTGGCGTATGGGGGTAATAAATTGCCAGCGGCGGTCATCGTTCACAACAACTTCTTGATTGGAAGGGAAAAGAAGATAGAGAGGTTCAAGAGGAGGGGGATGTGGTTCGCGGAGAGGGAGGAGAGAAATTTCTTCGGCGTGCTTGAAGGAGGGGGGGGGGGGGAGGGAGCCGGATTTAAGGTTTTGTCCATGTCCGTTTGCATTTTTAGGGAGTCGCAGGGAAGCTGTGAGCCGCTGAGCAGCGAAGACTACATGGCGCCGTATTTGACCCAGCCGGTTCTGCTCTACCAGCCGGAGAAGGAGAAGGAGATGGAGAAGGAGAAGGAGAAGGAGAAGGAAAAGGAAAAGGAGAAGGAGAAGGCGCATCAAAATCATGCCATCGTAACCTTCTCCGTCGGATCAGATCGGATTTGGTGAGAACCGCAACATGTTAATCTCCTCTCTTCTGACCTTATTCAATTTAAACTAACCTTACCACCCTTCTCATGCAGGTTCGAAAAGTTTGTTTTCCCAAGAATGAGAAAGTACGCCAATAAGATTGCGGCGGACTTGATTGTGGTAAGGAGAATCGTCGAGTGCGAGGTCTTTATGGAGAAGGAGGAGGAGAAGGGCAGTGAGGGGGGTGACAATATTGACTTTCACGACTGTGTGAAGGTGAGCGAGCGGAGCCGAGCCGAGCGAACGAGTGGAATCAAGCTGAATATACAAAACTAACGATGCAACAATGAGGCGGCGCAGAAGAAGAAACTTTCAATAATAGGCCAAGTCGGAATCCACTACGAGCAAACGCTGTACTTGGATGACTCGGTTCTGATTCGAGGGAATTCCGAGTCTGTTTTCGACAGAGTACCAGCTGGCTCGCTTGGAGCGACTGTCGAGCGACTGCCCGTGAGAAGTTTTGAGCATAATCGAGCGTACTCGAGGTGAGCGGAGCGGAGCGGAGTGCGGAGCAAAAGCAAAAAAATTGGGGAAAAGAAAACTCAAAACCAAAACTACACCAACAACAATCGAACTAACTAAACCACTCAACCAGGATGAGCTTGCTTGGCTATGGAGTTGAAACAAACGACAATTTGAGCCAGTACTTTAATAGCGGCGTGGTCGTTCTCAACGCCAACCACGCAATACATATATTACAACACCTCCCGTACTACCTCAACGAACCCGTTTTAAAACGCGACCAAGGTTACTTGAACGTGCTGGCCTACATAAGCAATTGGAACATAACGGATCTAGGCTTTTCGTGGAATTATTTAGGCAGCTTTATGAATCAATTCGCGGAGGAATTTTTGGAGAAAACGAATGGACTAGTGGGCGCTCCTGTCGAGGCGAATTTTGTACACGTTACGACGGGATTAATGGGAGGCGTAGATATCAGAATGCATGTGATTGAGGAGATCGAGAAGAAGTGGGAATAGTTTTTTTTTTACAACATCAAAACCATTTTGGCCTACGGTTGTCACAAATCCCCCTCTTCCACTCAGTTAAGCCGCAAACTCTCCCAAGTACGACCCCTCGTTGACCATGTCCTTCTCCTCGAATCCGACGGTTGGGAAAGAGTTAGCGAAGTTGCTAACGTCCTCCCTCAGCGCCTTCAAGTCGGGGTGGACGTCGAGTCCCTTGGCCTCGCAGGCCGCCTTGAAGTCCTTGAGCTTCTTCAACGCCGGATCAGCCTTTAAGTCCCCGGCAATCGCCACGCCCCGGTCGAAGAAGGTTGCCACCTGGTTGAAGTCGTCCTCCTCTAGTCCCCTCGAGGTCAACGCACAACTTCCCATCCTGATTCCTCCCGGGGTGAGCGCACTCGTGTCGCCCGGGATGGTGTTCTTGTTGGTTGCAACAGCAGCCATCTGCGCCGAGCGAGCCAAAGAATTGAAAATAATGTTAGTTTGGTGTGGCAATATTGTGGCTCGTATACATGTAAATTTTCTCGTCTTCCTCAAAGCTCGCTCGCTTCCTTCGCTCGCTCACCTCCAAGATCCTCTCGACCCTGGCACCGTCAATGCCCCTGCTAGTCTTGAGGTCGACCAGGCAGAGGTGGTTGTCGGTCCCTCCCGACACCAACGTGTAGCCCTTCTCCATGAGCTGCGAGCGAGCCGAACGAATACGAATTGAGTGGGTTAGCCTGGTGGTGGATGTGGGTGGCTGTAGCCAATGTGAAAACTCAAAAAGGCAAAAAAAGGCAAATCACTGAATCTTCATCCTTATCCTCATCCTCATCCTATCCTCATCCTATCCTCATCCTCATCCTCATCCTATCCTCATCCTCATCAAGGCTCGCTCGCTTCGCTCGCTCACCTGCTCGCTGAACCTCTTGCTGTTCTTCATGACCATGCTCTGGTAGTAGACGAAGTCGTCCGTCTTGGCCTGCTTCAGGCACGTTGCCAAGGCGGCAATGGTGTGGTTGTGGGGCCCACCCTGGTGTCCGGGGAAAACGGCAAAGTTGATCTTGTTCTCCAAGTCGTACATGACGTCCTTCCCCTTCTTGTCGACGCCCTTCTTTCCCTTGCGGTAGAAGATCATGGCGCCGCGAGGGCCGCGCAGAGACTTGTGCGTCGTGGTGGTGACCACGTCGCAGTGCTCGAAGGGGCTGGGGATCTGCTTGGCGCTAACCAGGCCGGAGATGTGGGCCATGTCGGCGAGCAAGTGGGCGCCGACACCGTCCGAAATGTCCTTGAACTTCTCGTAGTCGATGAGGCGAGAGTAGGCAGAGGCTGTGTGTGTGTGGGGTTGGGGTGGGGTTGGGGTGGGGTTGGGGTGGGGATGGGGTAAGGGGCAATAAATTGGGGCAATAGATTGGGTTTAGTACTCCTAATTTTTGCTGAATGTGCTTAATGTGGAATGTGATGGATTTTTGAGGGCCAAAAGCTCGCTAAACTCACTCACCTCCAGCAACAATGAGCTTGGGCCGGAAGAGGGAAGCCGAGTTCTCGAGGGCCTCCATGTCAATGACGCCGGTCGCCTCGTTGAGGCGGTAGGGCATAGACTCAAAGTAGGTGCTCACGGCAGAAATCTTCTTGCCGGGGAGCTGGTAACCGTGGGAGAGGTGGCCTGGAGGTTGAGGTTGAGGTTGAGGTTGAGGCATGTTAGTATTGTTTTCGTATTACACAACACAACAACGACTTAAATGACAATGGCAATGACAATGGCAATGACAATGGCAATGGCAATGGCAATTGCAATGAAAATTCAATAGGTGTTGTGTGTTTGTGGTTTGAGTTTGAGTTTGAGTTTGAGTTTGCTCACCTCCGTGGGGAAGGTCAAGGGCAAGAATGCGGTCGTGGGGCTTGAGGAGGGCGGTGTACACCTGGAAGTTGGCCGGGGAGCCGGAGAGCGACTGAACGTTGACGCCCCACTCCGCGGGGTCCAGATCGAACGCGTCGAGGGCGCGCTTCTGGCAGAGAGACTCGACCTGGTCGATGTTCTCGTTACCTCCGTAGTACCTGGCAGAAGGGTAGCCCTCCGAATACTTGTTCGACATGACTGAGCCTAGCGCGTCGAACACGGACTTGGACGTGTAGTTTTCCGACGCAATGAGGACCAGCGAGGAGCGCTGGCGGCTCTTCTCATCCTCCATGATTGAGGCTAGCTCAGGGTCGGTGGAGGTTAGCGGTGCGTTCAATGCAGATGCCAATTGCCGTCCACGGGTTGACATCTGGCGACCAATAGGTCGCGCCAGGGAGGTGGCTAATGTGAACATCGTTGAGGGTAAAGGAAAGAAAGTAAAGTCGTGACACCTCTTGTCATTTTTTATGTGTGGATAAAAACTTCTAATACAACGTTATGCGTACTTTTCTCTTCCTTCTCATCCTCGCGGCCGTCACCAACACCGCCACCGGCACCACCAAGGGCAAGGGCAAAAGAGGAAAAAGAGGAAACGGCTCTGACTCAAACATCTGCAAGAACCTCACTTACGAGCAGCAGCTCGAAACTACGGATAAGTGGATTGGATTATGGTTTACTTGCACCAGGAACGGCGGTAGTCGCTATGCGTACAACCCCCTGTCCGACGAAGAGCCACTTTGGCACACGTACGTAATCGAGATCTCAATCTTGTAATGTTCTCTCTTCCTTTGGCTAATCCACACACACACACACACACACACACACACACACACACACACACACACACACACGCACATGCGCGCGCGCATTGCGGCGAACTGGGCCGCTGACATTAGGTTGGTTGTTTCGGGGGTGACTGGAGCTGTCAAGACTACGAAATCGGATTTCGAGAGGAGATCCTGCAAGGAAGGGGAAAATGTAGCATTCCCGCAGGACGCTTCA
>BRYC01000741.1:6831-22905 GCA_030267985.1 Parmales sp. scaly parma | reverse complement strand
AAGTGAAGCAGGGGTACAGCAATGGTTATGTATCTAAAGTATCTTCTTTGTTCGATTAAAACGCAATTTACTTTTTCAAAAATACTCGAGATTTTTTTTTTTTTTGTATGGCGAGGCCCGGTTTCCATACTGTGCAACTCACGGGCAAAAAACAATTTTAGGCGCTTATCGAAACGTAAACACATCACTTTTAACCATTCATTCCATGTGGATTCTACGACTATTAATTCTACCTACCTTGATCCCTGCTTCAACCTCCTACAGCATTCTCCCATCCTCCGGTCGATTGGTTACTCTTCAAGCCACATCCTCCCCCCTCCCCCCCTCTCCCTCCCCTCTCGCAGGCTACCTTTGCGTTCCCAAGCTTTCTTGGTCCACGCTGACCCCAGATTCGGTCCTCTCTCACTTAAACGATCTCCTAGCCTCTTCGCTCTCCTCCCTATCCGACATTTCCAAAAACTTAACACCACCATCCTCCCCCAAGAACAAGCTCACGAGCTGGCTAGCTGAAAAAAGCACCGCTGCCTCAATAAAAAAATCAAGCAGCTTCTACCCTGTCTCTGACGAGGTGTTTGTTTGGTCTTCAACCTTCTCTCCCGATGGCGATTGCTACGGGAGCTCCGCTCCAATCATTCGAGCTCGCGGCATCGTCCCCTTCTCCCCTTCTCAGATGGCCAACTTACTTATGGATTCTTCCCAAGTGAAATCTTACAACAAGATGTCGTTGGGACGAACCGATTCAAAGCAATTCGACGAGAACACGAAAATTGTTTACAATCGATCCAGCCCCCCAATAACGAGAAAAATAATCAATTTCACCACTCTGATGGCCAAACGGGAGCTTCCAAATGGCGTCTTCGTAGTTTTGTCACGAGCGGTGGACGAAGGCGTGAGCGCCGGTCCGAACGACGTTTTGGGGGAGATAATACTCGGCCTCAACGTCATGGAGCCATTAGATTCTGATCCATCCTCGTGTATGATCACTACTGTGAACCATGTGACATCAGAAATAACGCCCGGAATGTTCGCCCACAAGCTTGGCGTCTCAGGTGCGACAAAATTCATCAAGGACATTCGGTTGCTGAAGAAATCACAACTGGAAAAGTAACTCATCCTGAAAACTTTATAAGGTACCGGACGAAGAACAAGTAACGTAGAAACTTGATCATTCATTTAAATCACAACTTAACCACCACCCCATCCTTCCCGTCAATTTCGTACACCCCGTCCACCTCATCCCTCAAATCAATAACGAACGTTTCGATTTTTTCCATGCTGTAGCCTCGTATTGCCTTCTCCTCCTCTTTCTCCTCCTCTGCAGTCAACTTCCTCATCACCCAGCCCTTGTTGACCACCCTGAGCCCCTTGCAGTGCAGTTCGATCCCCATCCTCGTTTTAATCTCTGCCAAAGATTTGAGAATAATGTTATAGTATTAGTTTAGTATTCATTTCTCGTCTTCATCAAGGCTCGCTCACTCGCTCACCTAGCGCGCCGTCAACATAAATGTTGTCCAAGATCACGTCGCCCAGCCCCTCAATGACCAACGAGGATCGCTCCGATACGTAGCCACCGTTGACAACGTTTTCTCGCAGGTCCTTTTTCGTGAGGCCAAAATGCTGGGAAAGGACGATTCGGGGTCCCTTCGTGATTGGGATTGGGGTTAGGGAGGTGTCCATGTTGGACTTGAGACCGAGGTTTTGGCTGTGCCGAGCGAAGCGAGGCACATTTTTTTAGCATGATAACAAGAGTGGGTTAGGAGCTGTGAGCGCAGCGCAGCGCAGCGAGCCAGCAATTCACATTTGCTCGCTTGTACAACAATAAGTATCCTCGTCTTCCGCTTCGCTCGCTCACCCGTGCTGAATTTCCACCCCCAAATCCATCAGTTTCCTAGCATTTGCGATGTAGAAGTCCGACTCGGAGCTGCTCATTGTGGAGGGAGCATCGCTCTGGGCGTCAATGCCCGTTTGCAAGGAGTTCTTGGCCGGGCTGAACGTCAGCCACCGGTCCATGGTAACGAAGCCCACCCTGCTCCCGCTCCCTCCGTACGCTTTGTTCAGCAGTTTGGGGTAGTCCTGCATCATGCTGCGCAATTCAAATCAATTCAAATCAATTCAAATCAATTCAAATCAATCAAATGAGTGGATTAATGAGGAACCTGAAATTCGACGAAAAATTACAGTCATTTTCATCTGTCATTTGCTCGGCTTTCCGCTGCGCTCGGCTTTCCGCTGCGCTTCGCTCCGCTTCTCTCACCTCTCCAACCTGGTCGGCTTCTTAAACACACTCCTTGCCTCGTCCTTGTACTTGGGGTTAACGAACTCGTCGACCACCCCCCGATCCTCCCCCCTCAACGCCTTGCAGTAGCTCTCGAATTCTATCACCAGGTTGTTGCAGTTTCCCGGGTAGGGCGAGTAACCGGTAGATTCGTCCGCAACGTCGCCGAGCCCGCCAGCTGCATCCGTTCGGAGCAGCGGGTCGAGCTGGTTGTACTCGACGTTGATGACAATGTCCTTGTCAACGTCGCCATTCACGTCGGTGAGCTTGGCAATTGCACCGGCGGCCTCACCCGCAAGGCGGGGAACGCAAATCGACGTCATCATGAACTGCTCCGAAACGGCGACGCCGAGCGCCACGAGGAAGCCGTTGACGACCAACGCGTTGGTGTCTTGGAGGAAGAGGACGTGGGAGATTTTCTTCTCTTCCTCCCACTTCTTAATGATGCCGTTCTGCACGAGCAGACTGTGAACCACCCCGTGTCCTGCGAAGCGAGGCGCATTAATAATAATAATATAATAATAAATAATTTTGTGATTGTGTGATTGTATGTGTGTTTTCTCGCTCACCTGCTGGCTTGGTTTGGACCTCCCACTGGTTTCCCTCGACCGTCGCGATTCCTCCCCTGTTGTCTTTAATGGCTGGAACTTTTCCCTGAACAACAATGTCCACCTGCGAGCGCCTGCACCGAGCGATGAAACAGGGGAAAGCGAGTGAGCAAAACGAATGTAATTTGAGTGGGATGAGGGATTTGTTTTTTTCTAGCTCGCTCGCTCGCTCGCTCGCTCACTCACCTCAAGCCAAAGTAATCGTTGTCGTCAAGAAGCTTTCTCGTCAGGCTGTCGGTGTCCATCGAAGTCATTATTACCACAGGCAGCCCGTCGACGGAGCAGCCCATCTCCTCGCACTTCGCCTGGCAGGCAAGAATGTACTCGAAGTAGACCTGCGCCGATTAATATTAGTTTTAAAAGCCTTTTCATTTCATTTCATTTCATTTTTTCAATTCATTTCCGCTCGCTCACTGCTCACCTGGATGTAGGGCTTGTTGTCGCAGAGATTGGACTCGAGGGAAAGCTTGATGCCCGAGTAACCCAGCCTTTCCCCCAGCCCCCCCGCCACAATTACAAACGCGCTGCTCTGCAGCGCGCCAACCCCCTGCGCCTCGTACTGGGAGAACGCAGGCGAATCTGTGCCGAACGAATATGAATTGAGTGGGTAAGTTTAGTTGGGATGTTTATTTCGGGGAATCCATCTCGAGTTTGCTCGTCTTCCTCAAGGCTCGCTCGCTTCGATCGCCCTCACCGTGCTCAATCACTCTCCCCTTCGGAACGCTCGGGACGTACGTGTCGAAGGGATTGATGTTCTTCGAAGCGGCGTGGAGGAGGGATTCGGCAGTTTCTAAGTACGAGAGAAGACCCTTGGGGTAGGCATTTGAGAGTGAAGTTAACTGAGAAACCAATGAGATCTTGGAGCCATCACCAGTGCCAAGTGGAGGCCAGTTGGAGAAGAGGTGGGATTGCGCTGGAGAATTTATGAGGGAGCGTAGCAGAGAGTTATCAATGTTTGGATGTGATAGCAGGAGTTCAAGGTTTTCAGGTGACAGAATGGAATCTGAATTGGAATTTGAGTAGATTTTGGTGGTGTGGATTCGAGGAGAGAATCCTGAAGAAGCTGGGAGTAGCAGAGCCAGTAGGAAACCGAAAATGGCTTCCATTGACCTCCTCATCTTCGTCTTCGTGAAGAGAATCCCAATTAAATTTGGATCTGAAGTTCTGAAGCTCGCGCAGAAAGGTCAAAAATTAAACTTCACCTCCAGAGAGTTTTTGCGGCCCGACAAGGTAATCAACTCGCATACGCATTCGCTCGATGTACACCACTCAACAAATTATACATTTTTTCGTTCTAACCTCTCTACATGTCATTGCCATCACAAGGTGTCATTTAGATTAGTTTGCACTACCAAGGATGCCATTCCACAAACTGGGCCTCCACAAGGTTCTCAAACACGTCCCTTTAGTGTCCAAGATTTTGAACGCCCCGTACAAGCACCAGCTGAAGAACGCGGTGAACATTGCGGACCTTCGAATGGTTGCCAAGGTGGGTGTCGCTGACCTTTCCCCCTTTCACAACTTCTAAACCATTTATTCCATGCATTCATTCATTCATTGGCAGTCCCGAGCCCACAAGATGGTCTTCGACTACCTGGATGCAGGCGCGGATGACGAGATTTCCCTCCGCCGTGGCAAGGATGCGTATTCCGAGCTGGAGATGCACTTCCATGTTCTTGCGGGGCTGAGCCCTCCTCTGGACCTGTCCACCAAGGTGTTTGGGAAGGACGTGAAGCTGCCTTTTTTCGGTTGTCCTACTGCCGGGAATAGGATGTTCCACACGGAGGGGGAGGTGAGTTTTCATTGCAAACAAAAAATTAACATTGTAATAAATAAATAATGGTGATGGTGCAGACAAAAATTGACAAACCTAACAACAAACACTTTTCACTCACCATGTGGGCACAGCTCGCAGCGGCCAAAGCGGCCGAACACCACGGAACTCTTTACGGGCTGTCCTCCCTGGCCACCACCGGCATCGACACTATTGGGTCTGCCTTCAAGGGGCCCAAGGTGTTCCAGCTGTACGTTTGGAAGGACAGGGAGCTCCTCCGAGACGTGCTCCAGAAGGCCAAGGAGGGGGGGTTCGACGCGTTGGCCCTCACGGTGGACTTCACCTGGTACGGAAACCGGGAGAGGGACATTAGGAACGGCTTCACGGTGCCGCCCAGCTACACGCCCAAGCAGGTGTGGGAGGCCATCAAGGCTCCAGCCTGGACCTGGGACTTTCTCAGGTGAGTCAACCGCTATTAGAGTAAGCTAAATCAAACTAAATCAAACGAAATCAAACTAAATCGAAAAAAATATCCAAACCAAAAACAAAATAGCAACGAACCGTACACCTACGCGTGCATAAACGCCGAGGTGCCTGCCGACAGCCTGGCGAGCTTCGTGAACAGCCAGATCAACCCGGCGTTCAACTGGCAGGACGCCGAGTGGCTCATTGGGGAGTGGGGCGGGCCGACGGCCATCAAGGGCGTGTGCAGGCCCGACGACGCCAAGAAGGCCGTGGAGACCGGCTTCTCGACCATGTGGGTTAGCAACCACGGGGCGAGGCAGCTTGAGACTTCCCCCGCGACTATCGATGTGCTGCCCTCCATCAGGGAGGCGGTCGGGCCCGACGTTGAGATTATCATGGACGGGGGGGTGCAGAGGGGCACCGACATCGCCAAGGCGCTCGCGCTGGGCGCCGACAGCGTCGGGGTCGGGAAGCCGTACCTGTACGGGCTCACGGCCGGCGGCTCGGAGGGAGTCATTAAGGCGTACGAAATTTTGAGGGTCGAGCTGGACAGGGCCATGGGCTTGCTCGGCGTTGGCACGGTGGACGAGTTGAAGAAGAGGGGACCGAGTTTGATAAAGCGAAGGGCTAGCTCCGCGAGGGACTACCACGACAGGGAGGCGAGAGACCGAGGGTACGGAGGGGGTATTATCTAAAATCATCAGGGTGAATGATTGAGAAAAGCTAGTAGTTCCTAGTTGCTGGGCATTAATGTGGTAGTTCCTAACCAAATAGGAAAAAGTCTTTGTGGACAAACAATTTTGTTTTATTTAATCTCAACCTCATTCTCTCACCCCCCAAAATCCCTTCCCTTCCCTTCCCTTCCAATTAATTGATCGCAGTCAACCAACTGTTCACAACCTCAGTAGCCCTGAGCAAATAACCGTAACCAGGCTTGACGTTCCGAATCAAGCTCTTGCCCAAAATGTCAACGCTGACCTCCCCAATTAGCGGCTCGAGGCAAACGTTCATGGGGCTGAACGGGTACTCCGTGCCGAGGTCGAAGCAGCACCTGATCTTCTTGCTGGCCGTGGAGAAGTCCACGGTGAGGACGTGGCCGAGGCCGTCGCGCTGCGCCACGATTTGATGTTAGTTTAGTAGTGGATGTAGCTATTATATCATGTCTGTGGCCATTTCATTTCGTCTCTGATCCATCGCTGCTCGTCTTCCTCAAGGCTCGCTCACTCACCTCAAGAAGGGATTCGTACTCGGACCCGATGACGGAGAGTTCCTTTGCTAGCATTTCAATCCTGCTTGCGTTCATCTCGACCATTTGAACAGTCTTGACGATGTCGCTCGGGCTTAGCAGGTGCGCTCCCCTGTTGATGTACTCCCTAAGCAACTCGACCCGTTCCTTGGCGAACTTCTTCGCGTCGGCAGAGTACGCGAAGCGCGAACCACCGCCCGCGTCCCGCTTCATGTTCTGGCCGTTCTCAAGCAAAAAGCACTTGACCGCCGAGGCCGAGGCCGTTCCTCCCTCTCCATCGATCTGGAAGCCGAGGCAAAAGTTCGTTTCGGGCATGACCCCCGCAAAGTTGATGACGCAGCGGGAGGGCTCGATGAAGACGGGGGTCCACGAGAGGAGGCCGTCGAGCATCGTGAAGGCGGATTCGGACTGGCGAGCTATCGTGCGAGCCTGCGCCGAGCGAAGCGAGATTGTGCGCATTTTTAATGAAACAAGAGTAAAAAGAGCGAGCCAAAATAATTGAGTGGAATAATGTTAGTTCAATAGTGGGTTAGCCGTCTGCCAGCCATTTCCGCGGGTGTTGATTCATCGCGAGTATGCTCGTCTTCCTCAAAGCTCGCTCGCTCACCTTTGTGACCTTCTCCCCGGTCTGCAGGTTGCTCTTGTAGTTCTTGCAAACCTCGCAGCTGATCGTCGCGAGACTGGCGACCTATTGAGTGGGGTTAGTAGTAGTAGTAGTCGAGTAAAAAAAAGGCGAATCACTGAATCGGCCGTAACTCCAACGTATGGAGGTTTTAGACGCTCAAAATTGAACACGGTAGCGGGTTCAGCCATGCGCATCTTTTTGTGCGAGGGAGTTGTTCAGGAACGGTCAAGATCAGGGTCATGTATGTATGTATATGTATGTATGTGCACGGCAATGTGAAATCTCGAAAAAGGCAAAAAAAGGACGAAAATCACCAAAACGACCACAACTCCATCACACAACCTCTTCCGCCACTGAAAATTGGACACGGTGGCTAGTTATGTTATCCCAAGCGCATCTTTTTGTACCAGGTCGATTGTTTACGCACGGTCCAAAACAACTTTTCGCTCGCGGAATAATGTTAGAATGGAATGGCTCACCTTGCTCTCTTTCTCAGCCGCGACCTCGACCTGGTGGGTGAGCAGCTCCAGCTCGCTCTCGAGGTCCTTGACGGCGTTTTGCCTTCTGTTCAACGATCGCCTTCGGGCCTCCTGGGCGGCCTTGGCCATGAGCATGTTCACGTGCTCGGAGGCGGAGAGGCACAGCTCCTGCGCCGAGCGAAGCGAGATTGTGCGCATTTTTAATGATTTTTAACGAAGCAACCAAAGCGAGCCAAACGAAATGAAATGAGTGGTTAGTTTATTTAGTTGTGGATGTAGCCGACTGCAGCCATTTCGTCTCGAATCATCGCTGCTCGTCTTCCTCGAGGCTAGCTTCGCTTCGCTTCGCTTACTCACCTCCTTCACGGTCATTTCGTCCGCGTCGCTCGCGACGTTCGTCTCGGCGTCGCTCAGCGAGCTCGTCAAGGCAAGCACGACCTAAATTGAAGGGGGGTTAGTTTAGTAGTGGATGGAGCCATTATGTCTCGCCCACCTGCTCCTCCCACGCCTCCCACTCGCTAACAACCGCTCGCTTGCACTGCGCCCTCAGAGCCGTGAACTTGGCCTTGGCAGCGTCGTTTACCCCGAGGAAGTTGCCCTGGCGGACAGTCGCCTCGACGGACCGAAGCGCGGAAAGGACAGCTTCACCCCCCTGGGTGATCACGGCGGACAGGGTGTCGGAGCCCGTTTCGGACGCGGAGGCCTTTTGCTCGACCTCGTCGATTGCGAGGTTCAGCATTTCGAGGACGGAGTCGGTCGCGATTGACGCGGTTGACGCCGCGGAGATTGACTGGAGGAAGATGTTGCTGTCTGTTACTGTTACTGGGGACGAGGATGGATCTGAATCGAAGGAGGAGGAGGGCTGGCTGAATGCCATGATCTCCTCGCAGGTGATGGAGATCGGTTTAACTGAGACGATAGGAACGGGTGGTGGGGGTTGGTCCTCCTCCTCCTCCATGAGTGGTGGCACGTTGTTGTTGTTGTTATTATTATTATTATTCATGTTGAACATCTGCTCGTTATCGTCCTTGAGCCTCGCGAGGTTCTGGCTCGGCAGCCCGGCCAGGCTCACGGACTTTGACGCTGGGTCAAGCTTCGTCACTGACGCTACGCTAAGGCGGCGACCGTTGCCGTCCCTCATCGGAGTCGAGGAGAGGCGACGGGAGAGGTCGTGGAGGGTGGAGGTGGAACTGCCGCCCTGCTTGGCGGGGCTTCGCATCGTCGCGAGGAGGGAGCTTAGGTCTCCCTGCGTGAATTGTGTGAAGTTTTGTTTTGTTTGAGGTTTAGGATTAGTTTGGTTTAGTGTAATGTAGCAAATAATAAGAAAGTCACTCACCTCGAGCTCGACAGTCCTGTCGACGTCATTGTTGCTCCCGCTGTCGTCAAAGAGCTTACTCCCCGAGTCCTGAATGCTCGCATCGTTCTCCCCGAACGTTCCGTGGGCGTGGCCGGCGGGAGTGTTCTGCGCGGAGGCGACGGACATTGCGTCGGCTAGGTCGATTGAGTTCGTCGGGGAGGAGGGGTTGTTGCTGTTGTTGTTGCTGTTGCTGTTGTTGTTGATGACGTCCGCGACATTGTCCTCGAGGGGGACGGTGCGGTCCTCGACCATGTCGGTGTTGCTGTCGTTGTCCTCGTACCCCTCATCCCTACTCAAGTTGGTCAAGAACTCATTGAGCTCATTCTCAAGCTCAACCGTCCTACTAACATCCATACTATTATCCACGTTCGTCCCGTCGCTCTCAGACGAATACCTGCTGTTGGCAGCCGGCACGGCGTACATCTCCCTGACCTCCTCGGAGGGCATCGGAGTTAAGGAGGCGGAGGGGGAGCCGAAGTTGAAGGAGGCGGCGGAGGGGGACGTGAAGCCGACGCGGCGGGAGCCGTTGCCTCCGACGGACTTGCGGCCAGCGGTGGAGGAGCGGCGGCTGGCCGAGACTGTGGGTGTGGGTGTGGGTGTTGGGGTTAGAACGAAATGAAAATGAAATCCAACTTAATCTCATATATATAATCTTCACTCACCTCCCCCCGTGGGCATGCTCATCCTCTTCTGCTTCTTGGCGTTAGAAACGCCGTTGGCGGTGCTAAGGATCCCTCCCCCCATACTCATCCCCCCCTTCCTCTTCATCGAATCGGACCCGAGTGGCGGCAGGTCGTCAGTATCCTCATTATCTTCCGTTTCCGTCTCCGACTCATCCTCCTCCCCGTAAGAAGCCGCCCCCTTCCCCTTGCTGTGAGGGGTCGGAACCCGCTCAGAAACGCTACTGCTGTTCACGCTGCTGTTCACGCTCGTGTCCACGCTCGTGTCAACACCATTCGCAATCGCAATCGCATTCGCATTCGCATTCTGGGGCGGGATGCTGACAGGCGTCCCAGCCTCGAACTGAACCACGTGGGAAAGCGGGCTTGGGCTTTGTTGACCGTGCAACGCTGCTAGGTCCCCAGGGTCAGCAGTCTGCCTCCTGCTCACGCTACCTCCGATGCTGCTGCTGCTGCTGCTGCTGCTGCTTCTTCCAGAGTTAGTGTTTGAGTTAGAATTTGCTTGTTTCTGAGCAGAGCCGGTCAGCTCTGCCATGAGAGTTCGGAGGTCGGCCGAGTCGGCCGTTGTTCGCCGATTGGCGAAGCGCCCGCCGCCACCAATCCCAACAGATGCGGACGCGGAGGAGAGGGGGGAGGAGAAGGAGGAACTTGGGGATGCCGCGCTGTTGCTGTTGCTGGCAACAACATCAACATCAACATTTTCAACACCAACGTCGAGGCCATCGAAGAGGGAGTCCTTCTCCACGGCGAGGTCGTCAAGGGAGGACCGGGCAGATTTGGAGGGTGAGGGGAGGGACTTTGAGCTGCTGCTGGACACCAGCGGCTGGGCTTGCGTGTTCGTGTTGGTTATGTTGCTCATCGAGAGGCGGAGCTTGGCGGTGGCGGAGAGGGGTGGGGCCTTGCCACGTGTGCCTGTGCTTGTTCGGGAGAGGGTGGATTTGAATGAGTCTTCCGTCCCAGGGGTCTGGAGGGCGGAGAAAATGTTGCCAGGGCGGGCGTTCTCATCATTTGGGGTTTGATGTCTTCGAGGTGATCTCTGAGGTGAGCCCTCTGGAGTTAGCGGCCAAAAAAATATAACAAACTATAAGTTGGTAGATATTATGCTGCGACTCACCCTTGTAGCCATTACGTAGGGCACCTTTGGTTATTTTTTTTTTAAATTTGAAAAAATTGTTGGGGAACAACTGTGAACCAATTTCAAAATCCATGGTTACTTTACTGCATTTGATCAAGACGCGTGATTGGCACGCGGCAGAAGAAGCCTTCTTCGGCCCAAATCGGAACGTAGATTTGCTCAATAGGGACATTAAGAAGATTGATGAGCATGGACGACTGCCACATCATTGGATGGCAGCGAAAGCTCAGACACACACACATACTCTTGCCCATGTGGGCGTGCAGTCGATTTGCTTGCATTTCGAGGCCCTCATCACACGAGACAATAAAGGCGAAACTCCCCTCGACATTGCCCGTAGGAGTGGAGCCTGTGCTGAGATCATGCGTTTGCTCTCCCTCACTCCCGAAAAAATTCATTCGTTGGGTGAGGAGGAGATGTACCGCTTGTACGCACCAGTGACTTATTGGAGGAATGAGATGTGTTTGTGGATCAGATCACGATCGTATGCAGACTGTCACAAGTTCATCGATGAGCACGATGACGAGTTGGTGCGTGAAGTGCTCAAATACTACAATTCTGATCTTCTTCAAGCCATTGCTACTGAAAGCCAGGAGTACAGCGACTCCCTCGTGTTTCTTGCTCTTCGAATGATCCATCGGCACCCACTTTCCCTCACCACTAAAAACGACCAAGGCAACACAATGCTCGAGTTTGCCGAGTCTACCCAATTCAATGCGTGCAAAGAGATCCGCAAGGTCCTCCGGCTCACCCCTAATAACATCTCCTCCACCCCCTTCCCCACCCTCCTCCGACAACACCTCCCCAAACAGTTTGTCGACGAGGAGGTCTTCGGCACCTACAACACCGCTTGCACGATCATCAAGCACATGAAGTACGACAAGGCCGAGCTGGTCGAGGTTGAGGACGTGGTGAAGAAACCGACTCGCCAGTGCGACGTCTGCAAGACCGCCACAACGAAAGCTTGCGCACGGTGCAAAACCAGCTACTTTTGCTCCGCCGAGTGCCAGAAGTCGGCGTGGAAGAGGCACAAGAAGACGTGCAAGGCGCCGACGAGTGTTCCCGCGAGTGAGGCAGAATTGCGAGCCCTCCACGAGGGCATGCTGCTACTGAACCGGTGCATCCAGGAGCCTGGAGCTGGAGACGGACCCACAAGTGTGGTATTAGATTTCCTGAGATAATTGTATTGATTGCCTTGCACTCGAAAATGTAATCTACGCCCGCCTCTACCTCACAGTATAAAAATTTGTAGTCCCTTCCCTCATAAATTGTTGTAAATATTCCGCCAACCTTCTTCCCCCGTAGCTGGTACTTGGTTATCACGCTGCCGTTATCCCTCGGTGGGTGCCAGTGCAAGTGCACAGAGTCGCTGGTAACCTTGGTGCACGTGACGCATTTTTAAACATATATCCACTACAAACTCAAACAGCCCCAGATCCAACACACACCACGCTACCCAACCTAACCAACTCAACCCAATTCAACAATTCACCTCAAGTAGGAAAAATGTCAACTTGGTTTGTAGATACTTTTGGATTTCTCGAAGACTCACGAACCCCAACCCAGCTCAGCAGTGGTGACTTCTCATATGACGAGGGAACGGGCACGCTAACAGTGAACCACGGCCCCAAATCGGGTGCTACTTTCCATTCTGGCAAGTTTGAATTGTTGTCCTCGCAAGCCTTGTCAAAGAAGCTCTCATCAATGGATCAAAACAAGACCAACAATAGCAACAAGCCAAAAATTTCCTTCCACAACAGAACGGCAAACGTGCAGGACTTACACACAAACTCCCCAGAACTATTCCCCAACGAGCAGCAACCGACAATAGTGATCCAGGCCGCCTCCCAGTTCAACTGCCTCGAGATGATCGGTCCGAATGTCTCGCCTAACGATGGCGTATCGAACTACTTCCGTGACCACACGCAAGGACCTGCGTGCGCCCTGTCCTGCCCCTCGGCGCTGGTGTACCGGAACTACCTCCACGCGCATAATAATAGAAATGTCGGACAGTGCACAACCCAAATTGACATGGCGGAAAACGTGGGGAAGCTCCTCGGAAACCAAGACAAGTGGAAAATGTCAAACGGGTACTTAATCCCAAGGAAAGGAGGCATGGGGGAGATTGGAGGGCTGCTCAGGAACGGAGAGGAGGGCCAGAAACTGTACGAACGGTGCGTGAGCGAAATTCAAGTTGGGGTGCAGTGGGACACCGAGGTGAAGAGCGAAAAGGTTTGGAAGAAAAAGGTGAAGGCGGGAGGAAAGTGGGAAGAGGAAGCCGCAGCAGAATCCACAGCAGGAGTGCGGAAGGTTTGCCAAGTATATTGCTCGGGCTGCCCCGTCAATTACACGGGGAAGGTCTGCGGAGCGAAGGAATGGAAAGACTTCGCCTGCTGCGCATTGGACGGGTGCTACTTAGCGACGCTGCTGGCCGGAGCGTTTATTTCAAAGTCCACTGGGAAGAAGGTGACGGTGTATTTAACGATGGTGGGGGGAGGCGTCTTCGGCAATTTGATGAGCTGGGTTGTTGCCGCGGTTCGGAAAAATTTGGTTAAGGTGGCGGGAATGACTGAATGTTTTGGGGCGGAGCTGGAAATTGTAATGGTGCATTACAGCCCGCCCGGGAAGGAAAACGCGTTTGTTTTGCTTGAGAAGGAAATGAAGAGTACAGGAGGGTAGGCTTGCCTCACACCCATTCTAAACCTGATTCTACACAGTGGGCCTTCA
Source organism: Parmales sp. scaly parma (assembly GCA_030267985.1). Classification (NCBI taxonomy): domain Eukaryota; class Bolidophyceae; order Parmales; species Parmales sp. scaly parma. Next base: position 9,534 of record BRYC01000741.1, on the reverse strand, counting down.
GAAACCTTTCTTCCCAAATCTTGTTCCTTTTTTAATTTTTCAAAAATTTTAAAGCTCTCCATAGCACTCAATGTAATCTCCCACTTTGAACTGCTCAAACCCGATCCCGATCCCGCACTCCACCCCCTTGTCGATCTGCTGAACCTCCTCCTTCAAGTTCCTCAGCGTCTTGATTTCGGTGAACTTGCACAGGTTCTTGTCACCTCGCATCACCCTGACCTTGCCCCCGCGCTTTATCACCCCGTCGGTGCACTTGCAGCCGGCCACCATTCCGAGGCCGCCGATGTCGAAGAGCTCCTGGACTACCGCCTTGCCCAAGTACTCGCCGACGGGCGTTGGGGATAGCACCTGTGTAAAATTGTTGTTAGTTGGGTTAGTTTGAGCTGAGCTGAGATGAGCAGAGATGAGCTGAGCTGAGCGTAGTAAGAACTTCTTTTTCGCCTCACCTCCTGCATGCCGCTCTCCACCACCGCAATGGCGTTGTAGATGATGTTGTGATAGTGAATCTTCCTCCCGATCGCCCCCGCCTCCTTGATGGCCTCTCCCGTCGCCCCAACGTTGAACGCAATTATGGCCGTTTGCGCCTGCGTCGAGCGGAGCGCCGAGCGAAGAAGGTGCGAAGTAAATTGAGTGGGTTAGTTTAGTAGTTGATGCAGCCATTATGTCTGTAGCCATTTTGCGGGATTCGTCGCGAGTATTCTCGTCGCCAATGTGAAAACTAAAAAAAAGGCGAACAAAGGCGAAGCACTAAAACGGCCGTAACTCCAACGAATGGAGGTTTTAGACGCTATGAATTGGACACGGTAGCGGGTTCGGACAGGCGCATCTTTTTGTGCGAGAAGGTTGTTCAGGGACGGTCCAGATAAGGGTAATGTGCACGTCAATGTGAAAACTAAAAAAAAAAGGCAAAAAAAGGCGAATCACATAATCGGCCGCAACTCCACCACACAACCTCTCAAGCCACTTAAAATTGGAAAGTTTGGCTAGTTATTTCAGGCGCATATTTTCTGTGCGAGGGGGTTGTCCATAACAAAACACGATCCAAAGCAGCTTCGCTCGCTCACCTTGGCCACCTCGTTAATCTCTGCCTCCCTCGACTGGAGCATCATGTCCGGAGCCTCGACACTGGCCATGACAACGTCAATGGCGCCGACGTCCCCGACGCCGCTGCTAACCACCCGAACGTTGACCACGCTCTCGTCGTCCATGAGCTCCAGCTCCTCGAACGCGTCGATGAGCGCGTCGACACTCGCGACGGAGTCGCTCTTCACGACGACAAGCATCTCCTTCTTCTTGAGCTTGGACTTTTTCTCCCTAAGTTGTTTCGCTTCGTCTGATTCTCCGTCCACCTCCCCCGAGTCCTTCCCCGTCGCAACCATGACGTCCTTGAAGAGCTTGTTGTTGAACTTTGTGGCCTGCATTGGAGTGGGTTAGTTTAGTAGTGGAAGAATATGTGAATAAATAAGTGTATGTGAATAAATATGTGAATAATATGCGAGTGGAGTTCGCTCGCTCACCTTGCTCTCCCTGGAGAGCTTTACTCGGCGGGACGACAAGTCTCTCGCGAGCTTTTCGGCCTTGGCGAAGTTCTTCCCCCCGTCAGGAGGGTGCACAACGGAAATTTTCTCCCCCGCCCCAGGCGTAGGACCTCCCTTCAACCCGATAAGCTTAACCGGTTTCGAGGGCTGCGCAGCCCCGGGCTCGAGCTCCGCCGAGCCCAGCCCGACGGACTGCAGCGACTTGACGCGACCCCAGCCACCGCTCTCGGAGATGAAGACGTCGCCGACGTTGATTACGCCCTTGGTTACGACGGCGACCATGGTGCTTCCGAGCCCTTTCTCGAGCTTGCTGTCTACAACTTCGATTTCAACTTCGCCATGGCCTTGGCCTTGGCCTTGGCCTTCGATGTCTTCGTTCGGAACCCAAAGGTCATCGCTGAGCTCCGCCTCGAGGAGGAGGTTCGCGAGGAGCTTGTCCACCCCCTCCCCAGTAAGAGCCGAGATCCCGCTCGCCATGACCTCCCCCCCGAGCTGCTCCGTGAGGACCCCCTCGGCTGCGAGGTCCCCGCAAACCTCGTTGACCTTCGCTTGCAGTTCGTCCGGGTCGGGGAGGAGGTCGACCTTGTTCAACGCAACGATTAGCGGGACCCCATCTCCGCAGAGGGAGATGGAGTCCCTCGTTTGGTCGTTGACTCCGTCGACGAGGGAAACGACGAGGACGACAACGTCGGCGATTCCGGCGCCACGGCGACGGATGCCGCCAAACGCAGAGTGGCCGGGGGTGTCTAGGAGGGTGATAGGCGTGGTGATTGGCGTAGCTGGCGTAGGTCCAATTTGAATCTCGCTAACCATGACGTTCTGGGTGATGCCGCCGGCCTCGCGGTCGGTGACGGGGGCTGCGTCCTTGTACTGTTGCAACTGGTTTTGGGGGGAGTAGCTGGCCCGGAGGTGGTCCAGCAGGGTGGTCTTGCCGTGGTCCACGTGGCCGAGGATGGTGACGATGGGGGGCCGCCGGGTGGCGTTGGACGAGTCGTAGACGGTCTGCGAGATGAGGTTGTGCGTGGAATAATGTTAGTGAAGGACGTGGGTGTGGATGTGGTTGTGGATGTGGTTTGTGGATGTGGTTGTGGATGTGTAGCCAGTGGATGTGTAGCCAGCTGATTTTTTTTTTTTTTTTTTTTTTTTTTTTTTTTTTTTTTTTTTT
>BRYC01000740.1:2550-43614 GCA_030267985.1 Parmales sp. scaly parma | reverse complement strand
AGGGGGAGGAGGGTGTTGTGGGTAGTATTGGGAGGGGGTTGGGGGGGGCGATTGGGGCGTTGGGGATGAGGAGGGGGGGGGGAGGGGATGGGAACAACGGCAGTAATAATCAGGCGCAAAGGGGGGGGAAGGGGAGGAGCAACTCAATGAACAGCGTGCAGAGCGTTAATTCCGCTAGCCACACCAACAGCAACAACAACAACAGCAACAACAACAACAACAACAACAAAAACAACAACAGCAGCAGCAACAACAACAACAACAACAACAACAACAACAACAACAACAACAACAACAACAACAACGCTAGCGACATGGAAAATTACAGAGGCAACAACCCGACGCAAGCCCTGATCTCGTTCCAGAACGACACCTTCACCGCTGCCACGCTTTCAAAAATAGCCACCGCGTTGACCTTCGATCACCTGAGCTCCGCCGTGAGCCACATCATCGCAAGTAACTTAAATAACTGCGGAGGCGTGTACCTCTACTCCGTCGACCAGGCCCGGTCTCGAATGAAGCCGCTTTTCGCCACCAGCACCGGCGGGTTGGTTCTCGGGCTGGCGGCGGGGATATTGGGGTACGTTGCGACGACTGGGCGGGTCGACGTCGTTAGTTGCGCTAGGTCCCACAGGCTATTTGACGCGGTTGTTGACTGTCATAATTTACGCGGGGTTGCGGAAGGGCAGCCGATGTGTATCTTTCCGTTGTTCGACGATCGGAAGGAGGTTGTTGGTGTAATGCAGGTTGTGGGGAAGGACAGGGAGGAATGTTTTAATGATGGGGAGGTGCGGGTTATTGAGGGGTTGAGCAGGTGAGTAAAGGCGGAGAGGGCGAAGGCGGGTGCTTAACTAAAATAAATCGCAGAAAACTAACACAAGAGCCTGCGCAGATGCGTCGAGGACGGGATGCACCGCTGCTTCATTATGGAAACACTTTCGAACGACTCTTACGATTCCAAGCAGACCGTGATTCGGCTTGGGGAAGAGCTGATGAACGCAAGGACCAAGCTAGAGACCGAATCCGAATACAACAGCGAAGAGAGGAGGAAACTCCTGGCTCTCTTAAGGGTCAGCAGGTCGCTACTGCTCGAAAAGACAACGACCGATGTGCTGTCCCTGGCGGAGAGGCAAATGAAGAAGTTGTTGAGCTGCGACAAGTGCAACGTGTATTTGAAGGACGAGGAAAGCAACGAGCTGGTCAGCAAGAACTCGGAGAGCGGCCTGGAGGTTCGGATAGGGATGAACAAGGGGGTGATTGGCCACGTTTTGAAAACTGGGAAGACTATCAATCTCAGCCACCAGCTGGACAGCATGGGTGCTGGTGCTGGGGGGGAACTTTTCAACGGGTCCGGGTTGGACTTGGGCGACGGGGGCGACATTGAGTTCGGAAGCAGCTACAAAACTACCAGCTTGCTTTGCGTTCCGATTTGGGAGGCGGTGAAAAGCAACAACAACAGTTTTGAATTGAAGAGTGGGGAGGTGAGCGAACGAGGCTCGAGCGAGCGAGCCTCGATGAAGACGAGAGACTCGCGATGAATTCCCGCGAAATGCGCTACAGACATAATGGCTACATCCACTACTAAGCTAACCAAACCCAATTCGTTTTGCTCGCTCGTTTTGCTCACATTTCATTAAAAAATGCGCACAATCTCGCTTCGCTCGGTGTAGGGGAAAATCATTGGCGTTGTGATGCTGCAGAACAGGCAGCAGATTGGCGAGGTGGTGGTGGGGGGGGTGGGGAATAATAAGAACATTTTCAAGGGCGTCGACGAAGCTCTTTTGAAGTGCTTCTCGGACTTCTTGGGGGTGGCCATCATGGTGTTGGATCTACACGAGAGGGCGATTCTTCTGAGCAGCAGCGTTCACAAAGAGTTCAGCGGAATGGCGAACAAAATTGATGAGCTCATGAGCGGTGAGCAAGCTATAAGTTTTTCGAGCGACATGCTCAAATCGGAGGAAGCTACAAGCAACAGCAGAAACAAGGCGCTGCACAGCCTTTTCAACATAGAAAAGGAACTGGACAGCCAGAGTGCCGTGTTGGAGGCACTTTTGGAGTAATCATTATATGATAATGAACTAATAAAGAATTGTTATTTTTTCTAATACACCTTGCTTTGAGCCAAGAAATTTAAATCGAGCAAAGCAGCCTTGAGCAAGAGCTTCAGCTCGGCATTTCTCTGCTCCATAATTCTTCTCTCCTCCTCAAAACCGTTCATCATACGCGCAAACATTCCAAAGTCTTCCATCTCATCCTCAACTCGTTCGAGCTTCTGACTCGTGAGGGAACGGTGCAACAAATTTCGTGAAGTGTTGGATTTTTCTTTTTCCCTGGAGGCAAGTTCTCGCAGCCCGGTAATTTCTGAGCCGGAGCGAAGCGAAGCGAGCCGCATGTTTAAAAGCGAGCGAGTCAAAAGAATTGAGTGGAATAATGTGAGTTTAGTAGTGGATGTAGCCATTATGTCTGTAGCCATTTCGCGGGATCCATCGCGAGTATGCTCGTCTTCCTTCATCAAGGCTCGCTCGCTTCGCTCGCTCACCTTCGTTTTGCTCTTCAACCAGGGACTCGGCTTCCACCACTCGGTTCTCCATCTCCTCGAATCGCAGCTGCGCCGAGTGAAGAAGGTGCGAGGCGAATGAGTGGATTAGTTTAGTAGTGGATGTAGCCATTATTGTCTGTTCTGTAGTCATTTCGCGAGATCCATCGCGAGTATGCTCGTCTTCCTCAAGGCTTGCTCGCTTCGCTCACTCACCTGAAGCTTGTCCAGCTCGCTCTCGAGCTGAGATTTCTCGTTGCTCAGCATTTCAACCTGATTCTGTAACACCGTCTCAACCTGCGATTTTTCCTTATTGGCGTCGGCTTGCATTTTCCCCAAGCGCAGAATCATGTCCTTCCTATTGGCACCCTTGTCATTCTTCATTTGCTGCCGCTCTAGCTCCATCTTAGAACGCTCTTTTTCGAGCTGAATTTTGTTGTTGTTGTTAGTTTAGATGTTTTTACGCTGGCTGTGACTAGCTCGCAGCTCGCTCACCTCATTCTTGAGAAAATCTTCCTTCATCGCCTCCATTTTCTCCATCTCCTCCTTCTGGATGGCCTTCCGCAAATTGTCGTTCTGCGAGAGGAGGTCGGCGTTGGCCACCAGCTCGGCGCGCTGCGCGATTATGGAATCTTCGAGTTCCTCGGAATCTTTTTTTATCTGCAGCATGTCAGCTCTCTTCTGGACGAGCTCGGTTCGACCCTGTTCGATCTTGTCCAATAACGACGCAAGTTCCTCCTCGACCCTGTCCTTGTCCGGAGAGTCTGCCATGGACTCAAACTCGGTTTGTTTCGCTTGGTATTCCTTCATCTCCGTGTCGAGCAGCTTTTTCAAGTCTGCAAAGTTTTGCTGCAAATCGCGGTACGATTTCACCAGTTTGGCCTTGCTGTGCTGCGCTTTTTTAATTGCTTTCATTGTCAGCATCTTCTTTTCCTTGATGGAATCAATTACAGATCCCATTGTGCTGTTGATGTTGTTTTGGCGTTCCTTCTCCAATTCGGCAGACAATTTGGCTCTCTCCTCCCACGATTCGTTCTGATTAGACTGAAGTTCTGCAAGTTTTGCAACAAGCTCGGGGTCTTGAGCGGGGCTCGCGGTCGCATTGCCCCCCCCCCCTTCCCCGCCACCACCACCACCACCACCACCTTGCTCCAACGCCTTTCTCAACTCCTCGATCTCCTCCTTTAATTTTCGAATTTCTTTCTCCTTGACGTCCTCGTTCTTCTCCATCTTGTTCTTGATCAGTTTTGCTCGTTTGGCGTAGTTCAAAGTTGACAAGGTTTCGTCGTGGTTGTAATCGGCGGGAGACAGAGCCGCTAGCATGAGCGTGGAGGAATTTCCGCCGAGCGACTGCGCCGAGCGAAGAAGGTGCGAAAACGAATTGAGTGGAATAATGTTTAGCTTAGTTGTGGCTCGTATTCTCGTCTTCATCAAGGCTCGCTCGCAGTAATTCGCTCGCTCACCTCCTGGAGCAAGCGGGTGAGCTTACTGTCACGGTATGGGACAAATTTGGCCTTTCCCTTGGAAACTTCGCCCAACGCGTTGATTACGTTCCCCAGAGACATTAACGATTTGTTAATTGCTGCACCCTCCTTTAACGTAGAGCCGGTCGCACCTGTCTTGTCGGCGCGTTCAGACCCGGCGAGGTCTATGAGGTTCAGCTTGGACGTGAGTAGCACCTCTTTTTTGGTTTCTGCGCCGAGCGAAGCGAGCCGCATTTTTAACGAAGGACGAGCGAAACGACGAGCAAAACGAGCGAGCCAAACGAATTGGGTGGTGGGTTTACTTAGTAGCGGATGTAGCCATTATGTCTGTAGCCATTTCGCGGGATCCATCGCGAGTATTCTCGTCTTTCTTCGTCAAGGCTCTCTCGCTTCGCTCGCTCACCTTCGTCGGTAGTGACCGTTCGCTTTTCGACCTTTATTGTGAACACCGAGTGCGACCGGGAGGAAGCGGAGTTCATTTTAGTCTCGGCAACACGGCGGATGCTGTTTCCCTGGGTGACGAGCTTGTTGAGAGACTCGCGGTCCTTCGTGATGACCTGCGTGGGGAGCGAAGCGCCAAGCAAAAAACGAGGCCATTACATATTTATTACATTTTGCATTGAGTGAGGGTTAGACTAGTTGAAAAAAAATGCAAAAATAGTAAAAAAAAGGCGAAGTACCGAATTGGCCGTAACTCCAACGTAAGGAGGTTTTAGACGCTCAATTTGGACACGGTGGCGGGTTCGACCAGGCGCATCTTCTTGTGCGAGGAGGTTGTTCAGGGACGTTCCAAACCACGCCCATGTGCACGTCAACGCTTCGCTCACGGCACCTCGCAGACACCAGAAATAAACACCCCTTTTGTGGGGTCCTCCCTTAGCTCAAGCTGCTTCTCACTGGGGTTCAACAGATCGTGAATAATCTCGTTGTAGATTTCGATATAGGAGACCGTGACGAGGAATTGGATTTTATTAGATTCGGTCGAAGTGGACGTGATTGATTTTATTCTTTCGTAAAGGTCGCGGTTGAGGGAGGGAATGATGCCCTCGTTGTCGGGGACGCCCATCATCGACCACGTCTTGCCGGAACCCGTCTGACCGTAGGCAAAAATGGTACCATTGTAGCCATCTAGCGCGCGACTAACTAGAGGGGCACCCAGGTCAGTGTAGACTTCTTGTTGCAGGGAAGACTCATCGTAAGCATGGTCAAACGTGAACAGCTTGGCGGATTCAGAAGAATTCCGCCCATTCTTCATCGTTAGGTTCTCGATCTGAATCTGGTGTTTCGCTTGGAGGGTTGTGATGCAAGAGAGACAACCCCTTGCAAGCTCTGTGGAGGACATTGGTCGTGTCCGGACGGCGACTCGGACATTCAGGTCGAGCATATGGTTCTTGAAATTATGGTTTGAGATTTTTATAGTTGTGGGGTGAGAAGTAGTCGTATATGGACGTGTTGAACTATTTATTTTTGAGTGTATCTATGGTATGCTTAGCATATAATATAAAAAAAGAAATTTTTATTATTTTAATTCTTTGCCTCTTTCACGTGTTTGATTGGCAATTGGAACTTTTCGGGAAATTTGTATTTTTAAGGTAACACGACCCATCCCACACCTTCTCTGACTTCTCTGACCTCCCCACACCTCTTTCCAACTCTCCATCTTTTTCAGGCAATAAAGTGTTACCAGCCCTTTAACAAAATTCATCATGAAGCTCGTTCTTGCGACAATCCTCTCTTCACTTGCTGCCACCAATGCCAAAGACAACGGTCTTGCACTGACCCCCCCCATGGGATGGAGATCTTGGAACCTTTATGGGAAATATGTTAACCAAAAACTCATCCAGGATATCATGACTGGAATGACTGACAAATCACGTGGTTTATCACTCGCCGAGTTGGGGTACAGCGATGTCGGTTTGGATGACAACTGGCAGCTTTGCGAAAACGGCACTTACCACGACCCGACCACAGGGCGGCCAATTGTCAACCTTGAGCTCTTTCCCAATTTGAAAGAAATGACCGACTTCGCCCATGATCTTGGCCTAACCGCTGGCTTCTACGGAAACAACTGCATCTGTGCTGAAACCACTACATCTGACGAGCTTTACTACCAGGGGGATGTTGACGTCTTTAAAGAGCTTGGATTCGACGGCTGGAAGTTAGATGGCTGCGGAGCTCAGACGGATCTAGTGCTTTGGGACAAGCTAATTTCGGCTGCTGACCTGTCGATAGTTGTAGAGAATTGTCATTGGGGGACAAAGGAACCGTTCGAGCCCAAGAGGAACGACGACGGAACTTTGTTCTGCCCCTGGAACTTTTACCGAACGTCTGCGGATGTCCAAACGTTCTGGTGGTCGGTGTTGTTAAATCTCGAAACCGTGACAAAATATGCCGAGAGCGGGTTGTCCGTTCCGGGTTGCTGGGCCTACCCGGACATGCTCGAGGTTGGCGTGCCGGGGCTGACTTTCGAGGAGTGGAGGAGTCATTTCGGAATGTGGGCGATTGTGAGCTCGCCGCTCGTGCTGAGTCATGATGTGAATAACAGCACGTTGATGGACGAGATTTATCCAATCATTGGGAATGTGGATATTTTGAGCGTGAACCAGAAGTACACCGGCCACTCTGGCGGGCCATTCGAGGCCGGCGTGAAGGGCGACAACTCGACCATATACTACTACAAGGATTTGGGCGAGGGAGGAATTGCAATTATGCTCATTAACAACAGCGATGACACGGCGCAGGTGAAACTAAAGTTTAGCGAGATTCCTGGTTTGGGAGATTATGAAGGTGATCGAGCGAAGCGAGCGAGTTTTGAGGAAGGCGAGCATACTCGCGATGAATCCCGCGAAATGGCGACAGACGGCTGGCTACATCCACTACTGAACTAACCCACTCATTCGTGTGGCTCGCTTCACTCGTTTTGCTCTTTATATGAAGGACAATTAACCATTCGTGACCTCACCAACCAGTTCGATATTCCTGGTGTGTTTGGAATGGACGAGATGTTCACGAGCGGAGATTTGGTCACGCATGACAGCGTCATGATGTTGTTTTCCAAGCAGGGCTAGTGAGTGAAAGTGAGTGAGAGTTAGTGAAAGTGAGTGAGAGTGAGTGAAAGTGAGTGAAAGTGAGTGAATAGAAATGAAATAATATTGACGTGAGATTGATAAAAAGCTTTTGTTACTTTTTGAGCTTTTGAATTTATGCTTTGGAAAGGTCAGTTCCGCCTCCCAACCCCCCCTATTTCCCCTCTACCCTCCTCCATTCCTCGATCCAGTTAACAACATGTTGGTGTCTCTCCCTCTTCGCATCGGAGTATGCTGTTTGACCGGCTAAGTTTTGACGTAGGGGGTTCCCCCCAGCTTTTGTAAGCACCATCACTGAGTGAAGCTGCCCGAAGGAGGCAGCCCAACCGATAGGCTCGGAGCCAAACCAGAGAGGCATCTTGGCATTCGGGTTGCAGGGCGAACAAGGTATTTTATTGAAGACAGGAATGCTGGTTGCGGTTTCCACGGTTTCGTTCCAACCGCACATTGCACAGCAGTGCAAGGGGCACATGATCATGTTTGCCAAACAGAAGTAGGCTGCACAGCAAGTATTCTGGTCAGGTCTTGGCCCTCCATTGTCGTGTTTCGAAGTGTCATAAAGGCTCTCACGATCTTCCATCTTTTGCGTAACTGGTTGTACTGCTGATGCAGAGACAGAGGCAGTGTTTACAGTAACAGCAGTTTCAGCAAACACAAGATCAGCTTTTTGGAGAACTCCATTTGTTGCAACATTTGGGATCTTGATGCCACAGTTTTGACAAAACGTAACATTTTCTATCTGGCTCGCTCCACATTCGGAGCAGAATGGCATACTAATGAGTGGTGTGGTGTTGGAGTGAAGGGTTAGAGTGAAAAACAACAAATTGAGTTCTCAAAATAAATAAATTCAAGGAAAGATGGTGAAAATCTGTCAAAACTTTCTGCAAAACTTGGGAAATGTCACCAAACATTCTTCATGTGGGCATGGACCGATAGGTACTGGCACGAGTGTGTTTTGAGCCGCACCTACTGTGAACAGTCATTGTTTTCAAGATATAATTTTTAATGTCCATGTTTCAAATCACAAAAGTAAATAAATGATACGAAAAAAATACATTTAACACACTGTGCATAATATGTGTTCATATAGCCATAAATCAATTTTAGAATAGAATCAAATGGGAAAGCAAGCCATTCCCGAAGCCTTTGAGATAGAACCCGACGACCGCCACTCCTCGGAGAAAGACAGCAAGAAGCTCCTTTCCTCTAAATCCACTTCAAATCAGGCCTGCTGTCGATTTTGCTGTCGATGTTGCACCTGGAACTGCATCTGCAAGTTGTTTTGCGTCATCATCATCCTCGTTGGAATAGGATTAGTGGCTGCTGGAACAGTTGCCAACAAAATGGCTTCTCCCTATATCGACGAGGTTCTCAAAGGCTCTGCCCTCACCTGTAGCACCTCTGACGACAACTTCGCTGGCTTCGAGTCAAACTTTGATTCCAAGATCCCTCAGTACCAGAAGCTTACCTTGTACGACGTGACTAACGCTGCCGCATTCTACGATGGCCAGAAGGCCACCCTCGAGGAAATCGGTCCTTTCACCTACCAGTGCTGGAAAAAAAAGCTCTACGTACGTTTCACTGACAATGGCAATTCAATCAACTACTCTGAATTTCAAGCGTGCACGTTCGTCCAAGAGCTGTCCTGCGAGGACTGCTTCGAAAACCGAACCACGACAAATTATTCCCCCGGTTACGCGAAGGTGAGCGAGTGTGAGTGAGTGATATGAGCGAGTGAGCGGAGCTGGGGGGGGCATCTTAACCCGTTCGATGCGATCGTGATGTCGTAGAGCGCGACGTGAGCCAGCGGAGCGGAGGGCACAACTAACCAATTAAAATGCTCGCTCCCCGTTCCGCTCCGCTCCCCGCTCCGCTCCGCTCCGCTCCGCTCCGCTTAGGTAATGACAAAGACTGTAAACGAGGGAATGCTCTTTTTGAAAATTGCTGGTTGCAGCAAGACGCAAATAACTGCGATTGGCGGCTTGGACCCAACCGACCCGCTGAAACACCCAATAGACTTTAACAAGGACATTGGAGGCCCCGATAACGCGGAGAAGGCATGCTGCGTGCCAGACGTAGCAATCCTCACCCCGCCCCTGTTTCTCACCCCGGCCGACACGGCTGACGCAATGGAGGCCTACTGTGCCCTTCCATTAAGCGGCTGCACGACTAGCTTCCCGGAGTACAAAACGTGCAGCACAATTGTTGCTGAAACGAAGTCTTTCATCTCGAGCATGAATCGGGCGGACGGGGGGGTGAGGACGAGTGCGGGGGATTACAGGTGAGCGAGCGAAGCGAGCGAGCCTTGATGAAGACGAGAATACTCGCGATGAATCCTGCGAAATGTCTACAGACGGCTTCATCCTCAACCTAAACTAACATTATTCCACTCAATTCTTTTGGCTCGCTCGTTTTGCTCTTGATTCATTAAAAATGCGCGGCGCAGTGAACTCATGATAACGAAGACGGCCAGCGAGCTAGCACTCGGCTACCCATTCGCGCTGGGGGGCTACCTCGCGGGAACGATCATCGGCGAGAACCTCACGCCCGACCAAGCTGCAGTCGCATTCCAAACGACCGACATTGGCGGGACGACCCTCAACGAAATGTCCCGAGACGTTGCAAAAGTTTGCGGGGCAAACATTGGGTTGAAAGACTCGCACTCGGAGGCCAGTTGCACCTGCTCGAGTAGCTGCGAGGCAGACTGTTCAGCGTTTGGAACGGACACCTGCAACAGTTTCTGTGATGCGAGCGGGGGTGGATCATGCGGCTGCTCACCGAGCTGCACCTTTGTTTGCAACACTCTCGCAGATGACACCTGCGAGAGCTCGTGCAGCGTCAGTGGCACGCCCGCAGACGATTTTAACTTGCAGTACGAGTATACTGGGTTTGCGCCCGAGCAGGCTGCGAGCGAGATGGAAGGGGAGGGGAGGTGAGCGAGCGGAGCGCGCGCGGGGGGGGGGGGTTGAGGAAGACGAGCATACGAACATGAGCCACTACTAAACTAACATTATTCCACTCAATTTACTTCGCACCTTCCTTGCTCGCGGAACAGCAACCAGTTCGCGTACCTATCTGGCATTTCATGCGCGGTCGGCAACGTGGGCTTGGACGCTGCAGCAGAATGCGTGAACGGCAACAAGAACTGCAAGTGCAGCGACGGAACCCCAATCACCAGTCCGATGCAGAGCTGCTGCATCAGCGAACCGGTGGACATGATGGGCAAGGGATGTTTGGCTTGGGTGCCGGGCTGGATCACACCGGAGAAGAATAGGTGGAGGTGAGCAGCGGAATAGGTGCTGCCACAGACACCAAACTAAACTAAATAAACTAAACTGACAAATTCGGTTCGCTCGGCGCAGCCTCCAAAACGTCACGCACTGGGAAGAAGCGCCTTCGTTCAAGATTGGGAGTGGGTGCAACAACGATAACAAGGAAACGACGACGAACTCCGAAGACACCTTCGACACAGTTCTCGAATACAACGGCGAAGCAACGGGCGCAATTTGGTTCAATGGGGCAAAACTTCCATCGCCCACGGAGGTTCAAACTTTCATGGGCTTGACCGACCCAACGGAAACGACCTACAACGTCGACACATTCCTCGCCATGGGCGGCAAATTCAACGAAGCGGGAGGGAAGAAGTCGCCCGCTTTGAGGCCGGAGGGGTTGGATACAAGAGTTTGGGGGACCGACACGTTCAACGATGGGGGGGAACCCCAAGACTCAAAAAAGTTGGGGAGCCAATTTGGAATTTTCCTGTCCTACTTGTTCAGGGCGATCAGCGTTGTGTACGAGGGGAAGATTGACTTGAAGGGGCTGGCGTTGCAGCGGTACAGGTTGAACACAGAAGTCTTGAGCAGTACCGAGGAGCACAAATTGGAGGGAATAGGAATTGTTTCAGGAACAAGTGTCCAGACGTTTCAGTTCGCCGCCCCCGTTGTCGTCTCTCTGCCCAACTTTTTAGAGGCTGGACCGCTTTTAACACAGGACGGTGACGTGGAGGTGTTTAAAATCTACGACTACGGCGAATTGACAAAGCTTGCCACCAGGGAACTTATGACCGAAGCGAGCGTGAAGGTGCTGCGCGATGAATATGAAACTTATTTGGATATCGAGCCGAGCACGGGGAAGGCAATGAACGGTCACAGTCGACTCATGGGGAGGTGAGCAAGCTAAGCGAGTGAGCCTTGTGGCAAAGGCAAAAGAGTGCGAGCGACTAACAGATTAATGCTCGGCGCAGTGTGTATACTTATGACTGTCCTGTGGATGCTTCGCGAACAATCAACGACGACACGTACAACGCCTGTTTCCTGTTCTTCCAGGTTGGCTTGACGGATTTCCCAAAGGTTGGAGAAATGTCCGCAGTGACGGGGAACGCCAACGGCTGGACCATCACAAATGGAGACGAGGGGGTGGTGGGTGGCTTCCCGAGGAGCGTGGCGAACATTTTCACACCCAAATTGAAGCCGGAGAAGTTCTTACCGAACTTCTGGGTTGACCAGACTGCCACCATTGACGACGAGAGCGCTAAGAAGCTTGTAGAGTATGGGGAGCTGCTCGGGAAGGTGGAAAGGTATGCAAAGAAGGCGGTCTTAGGTGGAATATTGGTGGCTCTGGCTGGCTTTAGCTTGCTAGTCATTGCTTGCTCGTGTTGGAAGGGATTGAAGGATAAGGAATTGGAAGAGGGAGAGCAAAAAGAGTTTGTGTGACATATGGAAAAAACACTTTTTAAAGAGAGTTTTCTGAACTAAATCAACAACTTGGTAACCATCAACGAATGAAAAAGTGTTTGACATTTCGTTTGTATCTGCTCTCGTAGGTTTCGGAAAGCCTCGATTCCGTCCCCTGAACGCTCTACGTCTTTCCAGTTCTCGTATCTAACGTTAGGCTGGTCTTGCCAGGCTGGGAACTCTATTGTCGAGCAGGTGCAGGTTGTAACAACGACGTTGTAGCTGGTGTGATCGTGGTCACTCAAAATTGTTTGTGGCGCTGAGGATATATCCACACCAATCTCCTTGCAAACCTCAATTGCAAGTGGCTTAATCTGCTTCGTAGAAGACAGCCCCGAAGAGGTAACAGAGAATTGAACATGCTTGTCTATTGAATATGGGGAATTTTTGTAAATTTTGTTCAGGATACCAGCGCTAATCTGGCTGCGGCAGGAATTGTGGGTGCAAACAAATATAACACTGATTTTTGTCATCTACTGGAAGGCAAGGCAAAGTCAAAACGAGAAAAAAGATTGATCTGTCACAAATTGTATTTGGTGCCAAGTCAAAACGAACAAAATTTCAAAGCGGCTGCTCAAAGGTGCAAATAATGACCTGTGGAATGCCAATTTGATGCAATATTGTTTAAACTAACGCTATAACACAGGTTTTTTCTTTCTCACAAACTCGCCTAAATTTTACCCTGATTATAATTCAACATACACAGATGCTATCAAGAACGTTGTATTCTCCTGCCCTGAGGGTGAGTCATAGCTATTCGACATATTTTCACCCCTCAGAGACCAACCTTGCCCCTCATACTACGTTTGGTGAAGTCAACTGTTGCAAACCTCACCTCACCACACAGATGGCTGCACAATAACATTTCTAACCCCACCACACAGGCCGTGAACAGCTCTGTCCGCTCCATCGCCACACTGAAGGAGGTCCTCGAGGCCCAGATCCCAGGCAAACAGGCCTCGCTGTCTGCCCTTAAGAAAGACCATGGATCGGTTGTGCTTGGGGAAGTCACTGTCGACCAGTGCATTGGTGGAGCCCGCGGCGTGAAGTGCATGCTCTGGGAGACGTCCAACCTGGACGCCGACGAAGGGATCAGGTTCAGGGGTTACACAATCCCGGAGTGCCAGAAAATTCTGCCAACCTTCAAGGGCGCTGGAGGGGAAGGCGAGCCCTTGATGGAATCTCTCCTGTGGCTCTTGCTCACCGGTGACGTTCCGACGAAGGCGCAGGTCGACACTTTGACAGCCGACCTCCATCAGAGGGGAGCAAACCTCCCTAGCCACGTAGTGCCCCTTTTGAACACGTTGCCCAAGGACATGCACCCCATGACACAGTTCACAATTGGAGTGAACGCCGCCCAGACAGGCAGTCAGTTTGCCAAGAGGTACGCTGAGGGGTGCCCGAAGACCGAGTACGCGGAGAACACCCTGGAGGACGTGTTGAATGTTATTGCCCAGCTGCCTGAGATTGCGGCTACAATTTACAGGAATGTTTACTACGATGGGGTCGTGAAGAAGGACGATTCTCTTGACTACTCTGGAAACTTCAACCGAATGCTCGGCTACAACGACCTGGCGTTCGACGAGCTCATGCGGTTGTACCTGTGTATCCACACCGACCACGAGGGCGGAAACGCCTCCGCCCACACCACCCACTTGGTTGGGAGCACCCTTTCCGACCCTTACTTGAGCTACGCAGCTGGCCTTAACGCCCTTGCTGGTCCCTTGCATGGGCTCGCGAACCAGGAAGTGTTGGGCTGGATTCAGGTGAGTGATAGTGAGTGATAGTGAGTGATAGTGAGTGATAGTGAGTGATAGTGAGTGATAGTGAGTGATAGTGAGTGATAGTGTAATGAATTGTTGAATGCGCGAATGACTGAATGACATGACATGACATGACATGACATGACAGACATGACATAAACATGACTGAATGACTATTAACGATTTTGATTTTGGCGCAGGGAATCCAAGCTCAAATGGCCGGGGAGGGAAAGGAGGTGAACGCCGAGACCATCACCGAATTCGCGTGGGACACGCTCAACGCGAAGAAGGTCATTCCCGGATACGGGCACGCAGTTTTGAGGAAGACCGACCCCAGGTACACTTGCCAGCGCGAATTCGCGCTGAAGCACATGCCCGACGATGAGCTGTTCAAGATTGTGAGCACCATCTACGACGTCATGCCTGGCATCTTGACCGAGCACGGAAAGACCAAGAACCCGTATCCCAACGTTGACAGCCACAGCGGGGTGCTGTTGCACCACTACGGATTCAAGGAATACCAATATTACACAGTTTTGTTCGGGGTTAGTAGGGCGGTCGGAGCTTTGAGCCAGTTGTACTGGGACAGGGCTTTGGGACTTCCCCTTGAGAGGCCCAAGAGTGTTACACCCGAGTTCATCAAGAGTTTCTGTGAGAAGCAGTAGAGGGATGTGGTGCTGGGGGTTGAGGGCTGAGGGACGGGGGTGTAGACATGAAAAATAACAATTATTATCAACGTGATCAACGTAAACGTAACGTGTTGTTTTGATCAAAAATCCAAAATTTAAACATTTTACCTCCCTGTCCTAATCTAGATTTAGAATCTAGATTTAGAATCTGAATCTTGAACTAGATGTTCTCCCTCAAAACTTTGACCACGCTCGGAAACGCAAACCACTCCGGAATGTCCTCCCCGGCCCTGAGCGCCTTCCTGAACTTAGTCCCACTCAAGCTCTTCTTGGTGAGCTTCTTCTCCTCCGCGTAGTCCGCAGTAACGTACCCCTCCTCCTCGGTGTACACCAAGTTCAAACTAGGCACAGCCTTGACGCCGAGCTCCTCTGAAACCTCCATGAGCTTATCCCTGGCGTCGTACGCGCCGTAGTAGTCGTCCCCGCTAATGCTAGACTTACTCCCGGCCATGTCCCTCCCAATAATGAACGCCGTGCACCCGTAGTTCTTCCGGATCATGGCGTGCTGCACCGCCTCCCTGGGCCCGGCCATGTGCATGGAGTACGGCAGGTACGCCCAGATGGTCCGAGGGTTGTGGGTCTCCTCCTTGAGCACCTCGTAAGTTTTGTAGCGCGTCGTTCCTGAAATGTCGTCGGCCTGGGTGGGGCCGCAGGTCGGGTGAACCAGCACGACACTGCCGGAGTCGAGGTTGGGCGCGTCGAGCGCCCTGGTGAACAGCTCGTAGTGCGCCCGGTGGATGGGGTTTCGGCACTGAAAGGCGACGACGTCCGTTTGCTTATTCTGTTCAAGCTCATTCTTAAGCAGAGAGTTACGAAGAACCTCTCTCACCTCCTTTGGAGTGGCGCAGACAAAGTCCCTCACGGGAAGGTTCAACCCCCCGAGAACTTCCCCGCCCATGTAGTACTTCCCCCGCTCGGTGGCGACCATCAGCGCGCCGGGGTGCTCGATGGAGGAGGTGCCGTAGCACTCGAGGGTTTCCACGACCTTGTTCGGGAGGTACTTGTCCGTGAACTTCACCACCGCAATGTCGCGGTCGCCGTCCTTGAACAGGACCTTGTGCCCGGGCTGGAGCTCCTCGGAGTCAGTGTCGAAGACGACGGGGAGCCCAAACAGGTGGTTTCCAGCAGACTCCGGAAGGCGCATTCGCTCCACTACGGACGAATAGCTCGCTTCGTTCATGAAGCCGGTGAGCGGGGAAAACCCTCCGTTCATCAGTAGCTCCATGTCGCACAGCTGCCGGGGGGTGAGCTGGAGGGTGTAGTCCACGTCGGCTGTTAGGGCTGCGTGGGCTGAAGCGGGCAGCATCAGGTCGACCAGCTTGCCACCGTGGGGGATAGCTTTTAGTCCATCTGTGGTGGTGGCGGTGGACCTGAGTATTGAGTATGGAGTATTGAGTATGGAGTATTGAGTATTGGGAAAGAGGGGAGTTGGAGACGTGGGTGCGGGAGGTGTTAGTTGTGTTAAGTGGAATGGAATAACTGCAGTCGTCGTGACATTGACATTGACATTGACATGACCTACATTGACATTGAAAGGGAGGTCGAGCAGAAAGATTTTGATTTTGATTTTGTCGAGGGGACCACAAAACCTGTGGCGAGGAGGATGGAAGGTGCAAGGAGAAACGCCCTCATCTACGGAACTAAAAAAGAAATTTATGTGGTTGAATTTAGAGAATAGATATAAAATTATCATATCCTTGCCAAAGCATTGTATGACCCTAATACTCGCTGAGCAACACACGCTATCACTGAGCCTGGCAAATTCCATCAAGCCAACACCGCCCACAGTCAATTACGTGGTCGAATTGAATCTAGATATATCACCATATCCTTGCCAAAGCATTGCATGACCCTAATACTCGCTGAGCAACACACGCTATCACTGAGCCTGGCAAATTCCATCAAGCCAACACCGCCCACAGTCAATTACATCACAGCAATAAAGTCTCCAGCAAACGGTGTGATCCATGCAACCATTTTACCACCCCCAGATTCCCTCTATGCCAACATGATCGCCTGGGAGGTAGTGATAGGAGGCCCTGGGCCGGGGAACGACCTCGATGTGTTGTCGTTTAATGGTGAAAAGCAGAGGCCGATAGCTGTGCGATTTGTTAACCTTGAAATATTGGTTATAAATGGTGTTGATGACATGGGCTGCCTCATTGACAAACCGTTCTGGGACTCTCTCTGTGCAAACTCGAACTTGCCGCCCACGCTCAAGGAACTGTTGCTTGCTCTCGTAAAGTTCATGACAGTCGAAACCAGCAACAAGCAGACAGAGCTGACGAGAACAAAGTTTCAAACGATCGAGTCGTTTCGAGGCCTTAACAGTTCCGTAATTTTGAAGCCGGGTGCACTTCTACTAGACGAATATTTGGCGCCAGCGGTTGTTGCGTTCCTTTCGTCCGATATGAATACTACTCGTGAACTGCCTGACTTCATTATAGAACCTTCCCCCGGCGTCTTCCAGTTCGAATTGTTTCAACCAACGTTTTGCAAAACCCTGATATCAATAATAGACGACTTTGAAGCGACCGATCTCCCACGGAGACGGCCCAACACAATGAATAATTTTGGAATGGTTTTAACGGAAATCGGCCTGGCGGATTTCGCCACAAACTTAAACAAGCGGGTGATTTCGCAGCTCTCGAAGATTCTTTTCAAGGAGGAAATTTTTGCGTCGAGCTTGGACTCGCACCACACGTTCTGCGTCGAATATAGAGCCAAGGAGCTGGGAAAGGGCGATCGAAACCTAGACATGCACCACGACGCGTCGGAAATTACTCTCAACGTTTGCTTGGGGAGAGACAGTTTCAAAGCCAGCGGTCTGCGATTTTGTGGCGAGTTTGGGAAAAAAGATCACCGGGTTGGGCGGTTGGAGCTGCAGCACAAGGTGGGGACGGCGGTGCTGCACCTGGGTAGACAGCGACACGGGGCGGACAACATTGAGGAAGGAGAGCGCATCAACTTAATCGTTTGGAGCAGAAGCAGCACGTTTCGAACTGCTGCAGGTTACGGGCATTGCGACCCTGATGGATATCCACGGGAGGCGGAGGAGGGTGGGAAGGTAGATCAGGTCTGCTTGAGCAGGTCAAACGACAGAGATTATAATACGATGAAATTGGGTGGGGGGGGGGAGACGGAGAGGGAGAAGAAGAAGAGTCGAAGGTACGTGGCTTTTTAGCACATTTATCAGTGA
Organism: Parmales sp. scaly parma; assembly: GCA_030267985.1. Classification (NCBI taxonomy): domain Eukaryota; class Bolidophyceae; order Parmales; species Parmales sp. scaly parma. Next base: position 26,124 of record BRYC01000740.1, on the reverse strand, counting down.
ATTTCAATGAATTTGCGCAGAAAGAGGCTAGTCCAGTAGTAAAGAAAGATAATTTAAAATCAAAAACCACTTTTCAATATTTAATCTCCAGCTCCAAAACGCACGGAGCGTGGTCGCTCCCTTGGAATTCAGGAACCATGAACGAATTGTGAACCCTGACTCCCCCCTCCCCACCCCCACCCTCCTCCTCAAACATTCCCTCCCCACAAACAAAGTAATCGAGCCTCAGCCCCTTATTCGGCGCCCTCGCCCCGCTCCTCATGCTCCAATAGCTGTAGTGTCCATGCTTCTCTCCGTGCAGCGTCCTGAACGCGTCCTTGAACCCCCCGTCGTCGAGCTGCTTCTTGAACCCGTCCCTCTCAACCTGTGTCAGCCCAGCCTGCTTGGGGTGGTGCTTCGCCCCTTCGTTCCACGTGTCGTACTTGTCGTACGCGACGTTCAAATCGCCTCCCCAGACAACTGGCTTCTGCTTCTCTTTCTCCTGGGCCTTATTGAAGTCGTAGAAGTCCTTGTCCCAGGTTTTCGTCCGGTAGTCTAAACGCTCGAGGGATTGGCCCGCGTTGGGAACGTAAGCATTCGTTATTGTGAACTTGTCGTAGTTCAGGGTGATTGTCCTCCCTTCGGCGAGGGATGCGTGGCCAGGGCCGCCGAAGCCGTAGGTGGGTGGTGTTGTTGGGAGCGGGTAGACAGGTTGGGATTTGACTTTGACTTTGCTAGAATATGCCTCTTCTTTTTTTGTTGTCTCTTTGCTACTGCCGAAAAAACTCGACATATCCGTCTGCTTCTTCTCCTTCCCCGGAACAGACCTTCGGACGAACATGGCAGTCCCAGAGTAACCCTTCTTCGCCGTGCTGCACGCCCAGTAGTCGTCGTAGCCCTCCTTCGACAATATATTCCGCAGATCGATCTTCTTGTCAGAACCGTCGACGTGCATCTCTTGGAGCTTCGTCTCCTGCAGCATGATCAAGTCGGGAGGCTGGTTGACGCCGTGGGCGCACGTTGCAGTGGCCTTGATCAGGTCCGAGAGGATGTCCGGGTTCTTTGCCAGCGTCCCTCGGAGGCCGGCACAGTTCCAGCTCACGGCAGTGAAATACTTTGCTGTAGGGGAGGTGGGGGGCAGGTAGGTCAGGGGATCTACTTCCGTGGCAGACTGGATGACAACTTTGGGTTTTTTGGGTTTCTTCTCCTTGGCCTGCTTCAACGTCTTCTCCTTCTTCTCATTGGGAGGGGGCTTCTTCTTAGTGGGTGAGGATTTGGACTTGGATTTGGATCTGGATTTGGGTGAGTCAGCTGATTTCAATTTCTTTGGGCTTGCTTTCTTCTTGGGGCTGAGGGTTTGTTTTTTGGGAGATGGCATTGGAGACGTTGTGGATGTGGATGTGGATGTGTATGTGGATGTTGCTTCGTCATCTATGTCACGGGCACGCTTGACCATTTGTGTTTTTGAGATGAGGGCGAAACGGTTGGATGTGAAGCTATGCACTTGTGAAAATCGGCAAGGGAAGGTGGTGAAACTGTCAATGAGGAAAGGGCGTGAAATTAACGTTGCCAGAATCAATCGCATCCAATCGTAATTTGATCTCAATGTGTTAAAGAATGATAAAAACAAATTTCATTCCAGTAACAAGATGACCACAGTGATGCGCTCTATCCTAGTGGCCCTCGGCCTCCTCACCCAATCCTCAGCATACACATTCAAAACTTCAACCCGATTCATTATTCGACCCCAGATCAGTTCAGCTACATCACTGAATTCATTCGATCCAACCAGCCTATATGATGCCCTTCAGTCCACCTCCTCTTACCTTGGAGATATTGACGAAGCCGCGCAGTCTTCTCTCCCTACGAAGGCCCTAGAGGCAACCGTTGCAGTCGCATCCTCTCCGGCGATCCTAATCTTACCAATTTTCTTTGGGGTATCAGTCACAGCAGTGATGGCGTTTGGCCTCCAGGGCTACAGCCAGCCTGAGGAGGCGTACGATTCCTCAGAAAATTCCAAAGATACCTATTAAAATAAAAATGCATAGTAGCTTCGTAGCTCGAAGAGTTAGCTTTAGATTTTTTCTTTCCACTTTCTATTAGCACCCTTGACATTCCCATTCCCCCTAACCCCATTGCTCGAGTTTCCGTCCCAGCTCGGACTGAACGCGTAAACCGTCGGAACCACCCCCTCCCCCCCGAAGCAGTCCCTTTTGTCGACGAATTCGCCTTTTTCGTTCCATAGATACTTGAGTTTCTTGCACTCCGCGATGAGCTCGCTGAGCTTCCCGTACTTTCTCCTTCCCTTCTGGAAGTAGATGGTGAATCCGTTGTCCGCCACGCTCACCAGGCAGTGGTTGTTGCTGCTGATGACTCTCGTTGCCGTGGACGTTGTTGACGTTGTTGACGTTGTTGACCCCCCCCCTTTGCTCTTCCTTTCCTTCTCCTCGTCGTTGAAGCTTATGACGAGCCACCCCGGATTACTCTCTGAAAAGCGAATCAAAAACACGCCCGCGCTGCTCATCTCCTTGAGCATTTCCACCGCCCTGACCCTCCCGACGAAGCCGTGGATCAGCACCCGCGAGCCAGTCGTAGTCGTGGTCTGCCACTCCGAGCTGATCGAGTTGAGCGTCTTGAGCGTCGGCGAAAGCCAGCTGCAGAACAGCACGAAATCCTGGAAGTTGATTGGCCACTTTGCTCGCTCACCGTCAAGCTCGCTCTCGCCACCACCATCTGCGCTCTTCCGCCTTTGCCCCTTGCTCCTGAAATGGTCCATCCTTCCCTTGAGAAACTCCTTCTCCGCGGAGGTCAGCTGCGCCGAGCGAAGAAGAAATCAAACGAAAATTGGGTGGTTGGGTTAGTAGCTTAGTAGTGGAATGTAGCCATTATGTCTGTAGCCATTTCGCGCACTTCATCGCGAGTATTCTCGTCTTCCAAAAAGCTCGCTCACCTCGCGGTATTTGGCGGCGCCGCCGGGCGCCTGTGCACCATGCTCGACCTTTGTCCAGCGGCGGATTATGCGCTCGAGGGCGGCCACGAAAATTGGCCAACTGCGCCGAGCGAGCGAAACGAGCGAACAAAAAGAATTGGGTGGGTTAGCCTTTGTAGTGGATGTAGCCATTTCGTCTGTAGCAAATTAGCGAAAGGTCACCTGACGCGGTGGTTAATGACTGACTCCTTGCTTTTTTTATTAGCCGCGTAACAGATCTTGGCCCACAGGGTGATGCACCACGGGTCGACGATTTTATTCTTGTTATTGTTTTCGGCGCCAATTTCTGTCCGTGTGTGTGACGCCCCTCTTCCTCTCTCCCTCTCCCTCGTGTCATTCTCCGCCCCCAACTTGGCCTGAACCTCAAGCGTGGAGTCCTTGATCCACTTTTCTAGCCCCTCCAGGATGCTCCTGTCGGACGTTTCTCCTCTGCACCGAGCGAAAACAAGTGAAGCAAAACTGTAAGTTTAAAAGTTTGTGGATATATGGGTGGCCTGCAGCCAATTTCGGCTCGCTCACCTGCTGCCTTCGCTCCCACCACTTCGCTCGTTCAGGTACCCTAAGGAGCTCGCCGAGTCCTCCCCCTCAAGCAGCTCCTGGTCCAAATCGTCCATTTTGTTGTTCTGCGCCGTTCCGTTTTCATTCCGTTTTCATTCCGTTTTCAGTGGGTTAGTCGCTTCGCACTCTTCTGTCGTCGTCACACTTTCTGTCACTAGGTCGCTCGCTCACCTGCAAGTTCCTCGCAAGGCTAATCAGCGCCCCTGGCTTCCCTTCTGCGGCCGCGACGCTGAGCCGAGCGAAGAAGGTGCGAAGGGGTTAGTAGTGGCTCGCGTATTCTCGTCTGTTCGCTCTCGGCTCGCTCACCTGGGACGGGCGGATAGCATCATCATCCACTCCAAGGGGTTGTAGTCGTTGGGCGTTTTAGACTTTCCCTCGATCAAGCCCCTCACTGAGGGGGACATCATCTCGGTGTAGAAAAGCTTCCGGTCGAGGTGCTTCGTCACCACGAGGCCGCAGAAGTAGTCCTCGAGACGGGGGCAGATTATTGATTTTTCGGGCGTGTTGTGATCTATTCCCACGAATTTTACCCCACCTGCGCCGAGCGGAGCGAAGCGCATTTTAAATGGAGCAGGGGGGAGGCAAATGAAGTGAGCCATACCGGATGTAGTTGAATGGGATAAGGGTTTAGTTCTAGCAGTGGCTCGCATGCTCGTCTTCCTCAAAGCTCGCTCGCTACGTTCGCTCACCTGCGTGTTCGGAGGGTTTTTGCCTCTTCAGGAAGCTGCTGTAAAAAAGGGAGAAGTTGTCCGTGCTGCTCACAAGCATGTGACAGTCAAAGTCCTCGCACAGGAAAAGTTCGTTCACGAGCGTGAATCCTGCGAGTGCAAACGCGGGTGACGACACGAGCCGCTCAAAATCGTCGAAGATGAAAAGCACTTTTTTAAGCCTCGTCTCCCCGGAGAGTGAATCGTGCGTATCGTCGTCATCTGAGCATTCATCTGAGGAGCTGCTACTGTATGTTGTCGAGTCCACGTCCAACTTGGACTCGGAGCTCGCGGTTCGGAACAGTCTTCTGGAGTTATTGTTTTTGGTGAGGCCCGATGAGGTCGACACGGCCCTCGAAAAGTTAGCGAACATTGCGGACGCTGCTGATGAAAATGGCGAGGTTGATGCTGATGCTGATGCTGATGCTGCTGCTGCTGATGTTGTAGCTGTTGCTGATGATAATGGTGGCTGTGGTGGATTTGAACTTGTTGATTTTCTCGTCTTGGTAGCCTGCTTCAAGTAAACCAGGAAATTTATTAATGTCGTGGTGGAATCAATGTCGTAAATGCGCTTCGATCTCGATCTAGATCTAGATCTAGTTTTTGTTTTGCCATTGTCCTCGTTCGGGTTCGCATTATTATTATTATTATTATTACTGTCCGCGTTGAAACTCTTTCGATTCTTCCCCTTTTTGTCCACGGACGAATCGCAACACCTCGCAATTGCTTCGTACAAATCCTCAACCTGAAACTATGTTAGTGTTTGGCATTATGGCGGCGAGTGTTCTCGTTTCTCGTTTCTTTTTTCTCGTCTCGCTCACCTCCACCTGCTCATCAGAATCAACAACTGATTTTATGATTTTGTAGACAGTGTTGCAGTCAACGTAAACGATGTAGTTCCACCGTCCTCCCCGGCGTTGCCCCTGCAAAGAATGTAATTGTTAGTTTAGCTCATTTCTTCACACCCTCCCCCCCAACTCCGGCCTCACCTCAAATTCCCCAATTTTCCCAACGAGCTCACTCTTTCCAATCCCCCCCCTGGTTCCAGACGTAATACTCACAAGCTTATTCAGCCTCAACACCTTCAAAGTCTCCGCTATCAGTGCATTCCTCCCCACGAAGTTATTATCATTCGTGGTCCTCGGAAAATTTATCGTGAGAGGCCTCCGAGGCGCGTAGGCCTTCCACCTCTCGAGGAAGAAGTGGGAGTTGTCCTTCCCGACGTTGCTGTTCTCATTCTTACGCTTGTCGTGTGAGAGCGTGTCGATGTCGCGGTTTGTGAACGTTCTTCCGATCCTGAGCGCAATGAATGTTAGTGTATGATTCTCCCACTTCCAGCTTCAGCACGCTCCTCATTCCTCATTCCTCATTCCTCACCTGCCTTCCGGAAACAGAACCGCGTTCTCGTGGTCCCCGCTCCCGATAAGTATCCAAGGACACGCATCAAGAACGTTGTTAATATCGTAGATAGTTTTCGCGCGGTTGAAGGAAGCGGCAACAGTCTTCCCGCTAAAGAGCGACTCGTAGAACTTCTGAACAAAGTCCTTTATCGACTCGTCTCGGACCTTCGTTTCCGTAGCGATTACGTGAGGGACGAGCAGCTGATCGGCGAACTGCGAGCCGGCCTTGGAGCTGTAGCACGAGCTGAGGAACACCAGCTTCGTCGACTGCGGCAAGCGTTTGTTAGGAGTGGGTTTGTCGCTTCGCAGGATACGAATTGAAAGCTCACCTGGTGCACAATCTGCTTGAGGCTCGTGGACTCCCCCCTAACAAGCTTGGGGCTGCTACTGGTACTAGTACTAGGCTGAGGGACAAGCTCGGGGAGCTTTTCAGGCATGACTTCCCGAGCCTCGCCGGTGCCCTGCTCGTCCTCGAAGAGCATCCCGCCTGCTAGGGTCGAGTGGCCACCGTAGTGGAGGATTGTCGCGCCAAACGTCGTCAGAATTGAGGAGAAGGAGTCGGGTGTTGCGGTGATGGAAATTAGGGAGAGATCGTTGTTGATTGTAGTGTGGGTGGTGGAGGAGGAGGAGGAGGAGGAAGTGGAGGACGATCGATGGTTCGGGGAGAGGGAATTGTCATCCATTCTACGATCCTCGTTCTCCTGGATTTGGATTTGGAATTGTACAGTTTCCGGATCTGGGTCTATTCGTATGTTATTTGAAGTGGCACGGGTGAGGCCCTTGTGAATTGAGGAGAGCTCGATGGTTGTGTCGAGGGGGTCGAGGGGTTCGGTCCAGGAGGAACAGTGACGGATTAAGGGAGATGAGTGGAGGTAGAGAAGGATTGTAGGGGTGGATTCAATCATGTTGTGGGTGGGTGGGAGGAATTTGGAAATTTCGTTATTCAATATAACTTGTGGTTGCTTGTTTATGTGTGTGTTGGCCTGACGGAAATATGATTTTGGATTTATGTTTGCTGAGGTGCTGAGGATCTGAGGATCTGAATCTAATGTGCTAATTTGAGTGAAAATTGAATCTCGCAATTCAAGAAGAACCACCATAATTTTTTGGATTTTGATTTTGGCTTTCACCCTCCTCGTACCTGTCGTAAGTGATTGTAGCTTCCCATCTACTTGGGGGTTTCAAGAAGGTCCACCATGATTTTTTGGATTTTGGCTCTCACCCTCCTCGTACCTGTCGTAAGTGATTGTAGCTTCCCATCTACTTGGGGGTTCCCACCCAACTTCCCGGTGAATGTAATTGTTAGTGGTGGCTCAGATGGTATTGGTGCTGCGATTGTCGATGAGCTGGCTGCCCTTCCCAACTCCTCAGTTCTCTGCTGTGCGAGGAACGAGAAGAAGCTTCTTGAATCAGTTAGAGGTCGACCGAACGTACATACAGTGGTTGCTGACGTTAGTACAATATCAGGTAGAGCGACACTGCTCGCTGAGGCTGAGAAGCTCTTCAACAACAGGCTCACAATTTTGGTAAACAATGTTGGTACGAACATACGAAAGCCAACTTTAGAATACACGAGCGAGGATTACGACAAGGTCATGGATACGAACATAAAATCTTGCTTCTTTCTCTCACAACAGTGTCACAAGATGCTAAAGAACAGCGAGGGCAAAACCGCAAGTATTGTGAACATCGGGTCGGTCGTTGGGTGCCCCGGAGGTCAGTCCAAGACGGGCAGCATCTACTCTCAATCAAAGGCAGCGATGAACCAACTTACTGGGAACTTGGCCTGCGAATGGGCGAAGGATGGAATTCGCGTCAACTGCGTTTGCCCTTGGTACACAAAAACTCCTCTCGCAGAGCAAGTGCTCAAAAACGAGGAATATTTGAACTCAGTGCTCGATCGGACGCCCATGAAAAGAATTGGGGAGTGCAACGAAGTTGCGCGGGCGGCGACGTTCTTCGCTCTCCCAGCCTCGTCCTATATAACTGGGCAAATTTTGGGAGTTGACGGAGGTTATTTGAAGAACGGTTTCCACTAAAAACTGCTCTTCATCCAGTGGAACAGGGCAGAGGGCGCAATGATGGTCGAACAGTGGACAAGGTCAACACAGGGAAGGAGAAGGTAGGGAGCGGCCTCGGCATGGGAATGGACAGCGACAGCGGGGGCAGCTTGGACGGGGACGGGGACGAGGAAGGGGAGGGGGAGGGGAAGGGAGAGGGAGAGGGAGAGGGGGGGGGGGAGGGGAAGGGGGATGCGAACCTAACCAGAAGTCTAAAAATCCATATCTGCTTATTCCCTTACTAATATCCCTTGCTGCTATCCCTCGCTAAACATCTTCCCTTCCTCGTTCCGTAACGTCACGTCGGCCCCCTTGCTGATCAAATACGCTCCCAGCGTCGTGTGAAATCCATACTTGAAGCAAAAGTGCAAGGCTGTATTCCCGCGGTGGTTTGTGCAATTTATATCCGCGCCCCTCCTCAAAGCAAGCTTTAAAATTCTCTTGTGCCCGTTCTGGCAGCCAATGGACAAAATCGTGTTTCCGTACTTGTCCCGGACATTTATTGGGACTCCTCGGTCCAAAAGGGATTCGACTTCTTCGACGCGGTTGTGGCGAGCGAAGGAGAAGATGTCCTGCGCCGAGCGAAGCGAGCGCATTTTTTATGAAGGAAGAGCGAAACGAGCGAGCCAAACGAATTGGGTTGGGTAAGCTTAATAGTGGATGTTACCGTCGTTGTCTTTGTCTTTGTCTTTGTCTTTGTCTTTGTCTTTGTCTTTGTCTTTGTCTTTGTCCTTATCTTTGTCTTTGTCCTTATCTTTGTCTTTGTCTTTAGCCATTTCGCTCGCTCGCTTCGCTCGCTCACCTCCACATCCATTTCTGATGTGTGCGTGGGGGGGTATTCTTCCTTTGCCTCAGCGTGTTGTTGGGATTGTTGGTATTGGGGTTGTTGTTGGGGTTGTTGGTATTGGGGTTGTTGTTGGTATTGTTGTTGTTGTTGGGGTTGTTGGGGTTGTTGATACTGTGGTTCAGCATATTGCTGCTGCTGCTGCCACTGCTGTTGCTGCTGGTAGGCAAGCTGCTGCTGCTGCTGCTGCTGCTGCTGGTACTCGAACTGCTGTTGTTGCTGCTGCGCTAGTACTTGTTGGTCGTATTCATACTTCTGTTGCGCATACGCCTGCTGCTGCTGTTGTTGCTGCTGCAGCTGATATTGCTGCTGGGCATAATGCTGCTGCTGCTGCTGCTGCTGCCACAGCTGCTGGTGGTACCCCCCTCCCCCCTCTTTGGCATCGCTCGATAAATACCTTTCACCGTCATCCTCGAACTTGTCCTCTGCAATGCTACGCCCAGAAAGCTGGGCAAATCGTGGGGTGACAAACTCAGTGTCCGAGTTGTTCCCACGAACAGATCTTGAAGATAGGCGGGGGGAGGAGAATTCGGTGTCGGAGTTGGCATTGCGGGCAGAGGCGGAGCCCCGGGGGGTGGAGAAGCGGTCATCGGTGTGCCTTGGTGAAGGGTTGGAGGACTTGGATTCCAAATCTGAGTTTGTGCTTCTTGATGAATTGATCTGGGGCATCTTGTGATTTTATTTATTTTTTAGAGTAAAGAGCTATGGCGGTAGTGTGATAGACTGTACATGATTGTAATGGAATGTGAGGACATGAAAAAGTGACTTGATTAATTTGAAAACTCAATCACATTTTTTACACTGTACCGTGGTCACCTCCTCATAAAGTGATAAACTGGATTTTGTTTTTGTCACGCCCTGCAATGGTAGTAGTCGTAGACAATGAATCAACTGGTAATGATGGTAATGCGGTTCCAGCTCCCTCAAACTTGGATCAGTCACAATCAAACTAATGCAATCCGCACTGAGAGAGTTTAAAATGTTTACTCTCAAGGGAGTCCCCATGTTGGTGCGTTCGAGCATTGATAGAGGTCCAAACGAAGACGGAACTCGGCTGCTCAGCCGGACGCGGGACTAACAAACTCAATCTCAAACAATGGAAAGCTGGAAAATTTCACAACTCCCTTCAAACTCGCGCCCTTCAAAATGCAAGTCTGCACCCCTTATCGCACCAGTAACCCGTCCCACGAACTCATCGTCCCTGGAACCAATCTATCGCAAAACCATTTGCCGCACAGCCAAAGCAAGTCGCAACATCCGGATTATTGCAGCAGAACCTTGTGGACACTTCTTAACAAAAAAATGAAAAAAAAATGATTATAGCATAATCACTTCGCGTTAATGAGTGAATAAATTATCTAAAACTAGTCAATCATTAGAGTTTACAACTCGCGCCTCTAATTATCGACTGCTCAGTGGCGAACTCGAGCTGCGGGTTAAACTTAAGGGGGAAACTTGATAGCTTGGCAATTGTCGCCAAATCCATTTCGCCTGAGATTATTTTATCGTCATGGCCCAAGTTGAGCCAGGAGGGGAATCCAACCTCGTTGATCTTGTACTTGTCGGCGAGCATCTTGTCGTAGTTGTAGCCTCGAGGGTCGCATTCTACATAGTTAATGAATTTGAAGGCCTCTTCCCCAAAGAAGGTCCGCTGATTTCGGCAGTGAGGGCACCAGAAAGTTCCAAAGAACATAGCGTTTTGGGACTGGAGGTGTTTGGCAAGGTCGATTGCCTGGGGTGTTGATTTGGAGGTTATTCGCTGTGGAACGTAAATTGTTTCCGAGGTTTGCTGGTCGGTTATTGGGAAATACCCCAACTCTTCGGCGATCACAGCCATGGGTGGGGCCGCAAGAGCCGTTTTTGGGAGGATTGTTGTGGGGAACACGGTGAATGCTGCATGTTTGATCAGCTGTCTTCGAGAAGGCGAAAGAAGAAGAGTGGTTTGTTGCAAGGAGTATGAGTTATATGCGGCGACGAAGAGGAAAACGCAGACCCAAACTAACTTCAGTTGGGCATGCTGCATGTGAAGATTCGCCTGGCGTCAACTATTTATGTTTAGATTTAGAGGTGTAGGAATTCAGAGAGTAGAAAGCTGGAATCATTTGAACACCAAATCTTGAAGAAGCTACATGTCCCGCCCTGCCCCCGCCCGTGTCGGGCTTGAACAATGGAATAAAACCGGAAAATTAAACGCCGAGTTCTTCGCTTTGACTTATGGAGCTCTCGTTACAACGATACTTCGTGACAACAACAATGACTGTGAGGTGTGCAATAGGCTCCTCAACCGGATGGGCCACAACATTGGCATACGGCTCGTTGAGGAGTACTTGGCTAGGACGGGAGGGGTGTTTGAAGCGAGCCGGGGGAGTAAGCCGCACACCCCTCTAAACAATACCCACAACCCTAACCAGGGTACAGACTCAAATAGCAGTCACAATAGCAATAACAACGGCAATAGCATCAATAATAGCAATAGCGGGAGCACATTTGGTGACGGTGCAGGGCAGCCTCCTCCACCTCCCCAACCCGACGTTGATTTATTTAAAGGTGGTGGTGGGGTTTGTCAGAACATTCAGGAGACGGCGGAATCTATTGCAAAGATTGGTTTTAAAATGTTCCTCGGTATCAATGTCGACGTAACGAACTATACCAACAACTCTTTCTCCCTGTACATGTACCAGAACCCTTTCGCTCTCTTTGTGGAGCTGCCGGCAAATCTTGTCGCGGAGGGTTTGAGTTACACTGAGATACTGTGTGGGGTGCTGCGGGGATGTTTGGCGCAGGTTGGGTTGGTTAGTAAGGTGACAATGGTGAGAGATTGTTTGAGGGGGGACGAGGTTAACGAGTTGAAGGTTGTGATAAGTGGGCAGGCTGGAAATGAGGTGGGTGACGATTTCAAGGATGAATAAAATATAATGGATAAGGTTTGCAACCCCCTCAACTTTTATACAAGTTAGCAAATTGTGCGTTGGATTTTGGGGGTGAGATTGAGTTTGAGTTGTCCATGCTTGTGTCCATATCTACGTCTTCCTCCTCGCTTTTTGGACTTGGTGACAAGAATTTCTTCTTTTTCTTGATGACAATGGCTCCAGGTTTCATGAGGAATTTTGGTTTTGGTTTCGTTGTTGTTGTTTTTGTTGTTGTTGTTGTTGTTGTTGCTGTTTTTGTTTTTGTTGTTGTCGCCGTTGTTGCTGACCCTGATGCTTCTGTTTCTGCTGTAACTGGTTTTGTTTTGATCAACTTCACTTTGCTTGCTCTCGGCACGTAACTCGTTATGGCAGGGTACCTGCTCCTCTCAATCACTAGCGCCATGCCATGGACACTCACAACGTCGCTCAATTTCAAGCACCGCTCGACGCTCACGCTTTCCTCGAACTGGATGAGCGCCGCTCCCTTGCTGCGCGAGAGCAAGATTGGGTTAGTCGTGTCGCGTCGTGTCGCGTCGCGTCGCGTCGCACTCTTCTGTCGCACTTTCTTTCACAACCCTCCCCCGCTCCGCTCGCTCACCTCTCCTGACTTTTCTTGTCTCGGATGATTCGGATGTGAATCAAGGGACCGCACTTGGCCTTCTCGACGATCTCACCGAGGTCGTACTCCTCCGCCTTGGTGTGGAGGTTTTTTACGTAGACGGTGGTGGGGTGAGCCGGGAACTTGAGATGGCCCGCCATGACGAAGTGCTGCGCCGAGTGAAGAAGGTGCGAAGCAAATTGATTGGGTTAGTTTTAGTTTAGTTTAGTTTGGTTTGGTTTGGTTTAGTTTAGTTTCGGTTAGTAGTGGCTCGTATGCTCGTCTTCCAAAAGGGCGAATCACAGAATCGACAGGTAAATCCAACGCACAACGCCTTAAGGCACTCACTCAGAATTGGACACGGTGGCTAGTTCAGCCAGGCGCATCTTTTTGAGAGAGGGAGTGGTTCAGGGGTGGTCCAAAAGACGCCATCCGCGCACGTCAATGTGAAAACTAAAAAAAGGCTTCGCTCGCTCACCTGCTTGGTGGCTTCTTCGTCGTCGGAGTCGTCGGAGAGACGCCGTTTTTTTGATCGGGGGGCACTCGAGTCGGAGGTGGAGTTCAACGCTTTATTCTGATCAGCGTCTTGCTGCGCCTCAGCAATCTTCTTCATTTTGTTGTTTCCCAGGAATTCGGCCTTAAAAATGTTGCCAACTGTTTGGTAGCTTTGTTCCATCTCGACGTACTTTATCACCAAGGGAGCGACCTCGGTGAGCTGCACCGAGCAAAGCGAGGTGAATTTTTAATAAAGCAAGAGCAAAACGAGCGAGCCAAAACGAATTGAGTGGGTTAGTTCAGTAGTGGAATTTTTGCCGTCTGGTGCCTTGAAGCGAAAAAGGGCGAATCGTTGAATCACCAGTAACTCCAACGTATGGAGGTTTTAGACGCTCAGATATAAAAACGAAGTGCACGCCTTTGATACTTAACAATCTGTAGCCATTTCGCGGGATTCATCGCTCAAAAGTCTTCCTTAAAGCTCGCTCTCTTCGCTTCGCTCACCTCTACTCGCGCAATCGCCCGGCGGAGGAGGGCAGAGAGGGCCTGGAGGTGTTGCGGGGAGGTCATTTTGGAGGTTAGGTACTCAATGTAGGAGCTCCAGGTGGAGAGGGTGTTGTCGTTCTTAACGAGCTTTTCCCAGGCCTTTGTCGCCATATTTGAGGGGTTTAATGGTGAGGAGTCGTGTTCTTTATCATCGTCGTCGTCGTCGTCTGAGAAAAAACGAACAATGTACGACTCGGACCAAGCCTCGGACTTCATTAAGGAATGGTACTGCTGCTGCGAGTTTTTGGGGAAGTGCTTCTTCAACGACTTGAAGGCGTTTTTGTAGCACGAGCGGAGCTCGTCAATGAGGTCATCGGCCTGTGCCACGAGTGGGTTAGGCGCCTTGCACTCTTTCCCCTCTTACTCTATTATCGCTCACCTTGTCTTGCTCCGAGTCAGAACCGGTGAAGTCTTCCGACAGCTTGACCAGCTCCGCCTTGTGCCACCTCGCACACGCCAAATGAACCTTGAGATAGGAATTTTGGTCAGCCAGGAATCCGGAACTCAACCCCTCGGTACCCAATTTTGCCATCGCCTTGCTAGTTGGCGCTGTCGCAATGGCAATTTCTAGCAAGCCTGCCGACCACGGGCAATTTCGGATCGACCGGAGGGAAATGTTGTGAATGGAGGAGGCGGAGGAGGGGGAGCGGATGGCCGCTTTCAGGTATTCCAGCCAGAGATTGTCAATCGTCGGGCAGTCTGCAAGGCCGCGCTCGAATATCTTCTGCGCGAGGACAAAGGGGTGCTCTTCCTCCTCCTCCTTCTGCGAGATATGAATGGTAGTAGATTAGTCGTTTATCATCCGCAAACAAATATAACGGATGAATTGGACACGGTGGCTGGGCTGGACAGGCGCATCTTTTCGTGCGAGGGGGTTGTTCAGGGACGGTCCAGATCAGAGTCATGTGCACGCCAATGTGAAAACTAAAAAAAGGCAAAAAAAGGCGAACAACACACTCATTGAATCACCCCCTGACTTCAGAACTCAAAACTGGTTCACTCACGGTCCAAAACACTCATCCGCAGGTCAAGTCTCGCTCGCTTCGCTCGCTCACCTCCTCCTCCACCAACTCCTTATTCTTAGGCTTCTTCTCACTCAGCACCGCAGTGGCGTAGTTATAGTACGCAGTCGCCACCCCCACAGATCCAGCTCCAGCTCCCACTTTCCCCTGGCCAATCTCCGCAACCTCGGAAATGTGGATTTCCTGTTCAAAGTCGGCCCGACTTGCCGTTAGCGAAGCGTTGGCCCGCCGGCGCTCGTCGACCATTGCCAGTGCGGCGGAGATCGAATCTTGGGGGGGAGGGGGGGCGAGCTTACTGGCGAAAGCGGCGAGGGAGGCGGGAAGGGAGAAGTTCGACGGAATTGGAAGAGTGGCCTGCCAAACGAACGAGTTCAGGAGGCCGTTGGTGTCGTTGTTTCTAACAAGAAATTCTCGGTAGCGGGTCCAGATGGAGAAATTGCGCGATTCTGATTCTGCTCCTTCCATCTCATCCCCATCGTAAAAAACTTCATCAAGCTCGTAAAACCCAACCTGATCGAGAGCCCTCTCAAAATTCTCTTGGCTGGGCTCGAGGTGGAGAAGCCAACACCAGAGGAGGCTGCTGCCAGGGTACGCGTTAAGTGAAGATTCTACAATCGACTTCGCGCTTTGGCTGGGGTCAAAAGAGGAGTCAAAAATGTACTGGATTGTTAGTTTAGGAGAGAGTGGCACGTGCTTCAAGAGCTTCTTGTATTTTGAGAGCAAGGACTGAATGTCGTTGGCATCCGGAGGAGGGATTGTGGGGAATTCATGAGGTAGAAGAGCTGTTAAGAGGATTGCTTGATCAGTTTGAGGGTTTTTATTATAAATACTTGATCGGGCTGCAGTGAGAGCACCAACAATGGCATCATAGTCGTATGTTTTTGTTGTTGCTGGTGGCGACATGCTTGCGCCTGCTATCTACTAACTGTTATGAAGTGACTGGCAAAAATTATAGCAAATTTCGGCTCTCCACAAAATAGCATTTACAGAGAAGATGCTCTCCCAAGTCGCGAGAGCTACCACTGCTTGTGTGGCCCGCACTGCACCAGCGAGATCACTCAGTACCTTCTCACGGTACGTGAACGTTCTTCAATAGCCACTCCATTAACTACTAACCTCAATCAGTGACAAGCCTCACCTCAACATTGGAACAATTGGCCATGTTGATCACGGAAAGACTACTCTTACCCAGGCTATCACCACTGTGCTGTCTGACAAGGGATGGTGCAAGGCTCAATCCTATGAGGTGAGCCAATTGCATCTCTACCCTACTCACTACTCTCTTCTTCACTCACTGCCACTTTACACCAAACCACGCACATCACCAGGACATCGACAAGGCCCCCGAGGAGAAAGCTAGGAAAATCACAATCAATACATCTCACATTGAGTACGAGACAGCTACCCGCCACTACGGCCACATTGACTGCCCCGGCCACGCTGATTATGTGAAGAACATGATCACCGGCGCTGCCCAGATGGACGGTGGGATTCTCACCGTTGCTGCCACGGACGGCCCCATGCCCCAGACACGCGAGCACATCTTGCTCGCGAAACAGGTTGGAATCCCCCAGCTCGTTGTCTTTTTGAATAAGTGCGACATGGTCGACGACGAGGAGCTGCTGGAGCTGGTCGAGATGGAGATCCGCGAGCTGCTTGACTTCTACGACTTTCCCGGGGACGACATTCCCATTGTGAGGGGTAGCGCGCTGTGCGCTGCTGAGGGCAGGGAGAAGGAGACCTTGGGGGAGGCTGCCATCCTAAAGCTGATGGACGAGGTGGACAGGTACATCGAATTGCCGCCGAGGGATTTGGACAAGCCCTTCTTGATGCCCGTGGAGGATGTGTTCAGCATCGCTGGGCGAGGAACTGTCGTTACCGGCAGGGTCGAGCAAGGCAAGATCAACGTGGGCGACACCGTTGACATTGTGGGTTTGAACGCCGACCAGCAGACGACCGTGACAGGTGAGTGATGAGTGATGAGTGATGAGTGATGAGTGATGAGTGATGAGTGATGAGTGATGAGTGATGTGATTTGAAATGAACGAGATGCACCCAATATGAACTTGAAATATTGTACGTCGCTATAATGTACTTAAGTGTACTTGTCGCCTCCATGATCCATATTTTGATATTACGTTGGAAGAATATTTGGTTTGGCACGCGACATCTCCGTGCGGTTGATGCCCATTCTTGGCTCTTGCCGCCCCATGTTTGTGCGACATCTTTTTTTTGACACAAAATATTTGTTTCACACAAAATACAGGCGTGGAAATGTTCAAGAAACTGCTAGACTACGGAATGGCCGGGGACAACATCGGAGCTCTGCTGAGGGGAACGAAGAGGGACGAAGTGTTGAGGGGGCAGGTTCTTGCCGCGCCCAAAAGTATCGAGACTGGAACGAAATTCGAGGTGAGCGAGCGAGCCTTGTGACATAAAGATGACAACTCTATTTCACTAGTTGTGACTACACATCAACACGAAGTAACCAACTAAACTATTTGTTTGCTCGCTCGCTTCGTCGAAAAAAAAAACAGGCGGAAATTTACATATTGAGCAAGGAGGAGGGAGGGAGGCACACCCCGTTCTTTAGCAACTACAGGCCACAATTCTTTTTCAGGACGGCAGACATTACCGGTAGCTTGCTGTTGAAGGAGGGAACTGAAATGATCATGCCCGGTGACAACAGCACCATTGACGTGGAGTTAATTGCGCCCATTGCTATCGAGAAGGGGCTGCGATTTAACATGAGAGAGGGGGGGCGAACGGTTGGAACAGGGTTGGTTACCAACATTATCTCATAGGGAGGGAGGTGAGGTAACAAAAATAAATAATATAGGTGGGGAAAAACAACAACATTTTTCATTTTCAATTTCCCATATCTTTTATGAATTTGAATTTCGCGTCTTCCTTCGACATCCCGAGGAATGATTTCCAAGCTTCGAGTTTGTCATGTTTCGCCTTGTCCGAATTGTCTACGGCTTTCTTGACGCAGTCGCCAATGGTGGCTGCGCGAGCCAAAACGAATTTAGTGGGAGGGTATTTTTTTTGGTGGCAATTTTCGCGGGATTCATCGCTCCTCGCTTACCTTGCTTAAACAAACCGTACAGACTCAAAGTTCGTTCACCCTCACCCTCCGCATCCGCCAACTCGGCGAACTTCTTCACTGCCCGCTTGAACTCATTATCATTCACCTCCTCCCTGGCTTTACCGTCGCTTCCGACTTTCATTCCCGCGGAAAGATCAAAAATCCTACTATCCCCCTCGCCCACAATGTCGCCATCGACGTCCTCCTCGACGTAGCCGTAGCGAGTTTCGTCCAGCCGAAGCTTCTTGTCGACGCACATGTCAATGGCAGCGCCCAATTCTTCCAGCCACGAGTGCTTGTCCTCCTCTTTGTTGCAATACACCAAGAAGCTCTTCTTCGGGTGGTTGATTTGGAAGCTCGGGTGTTTACTCTTGATGTTGGATATTCTCATCAGGGAAAGGAGTAGCACCTCGTGCACCTTGAAGTCGCCCTTGAGCACGCTCTGGTGCGCGTAGATGAGCCGGTCGCTGAAGAGGAAAAATCGGTATTTGATCGCCCTCCCGGTGCTGCATCGCTGCGCCGAGCGAAGCGAAGCGAAGCGAGGCGCATTTTTAATAAAGGACGAGCGAAACGAATGAAGCGAGTCAACAAAATTGAGTGGGTTAATATTTTTCCATCAGTATTCTGCCCATATACATGCACTTAAACGGATCCTACAGCTTCGCTCGCTCACCTTCAGCATGTCACCCTCCTTCAAGAAAAGCCGCCCCACATCATCTAGCAGGCTCCTCCCGCCACGAATTCTATGGCAGACTTTCTGCGTTGGCAGTGAGTGAAGCGCAGGAGTTGAGTGAGTGTTGGTTCGTTTAGTAAGTAGTGGATGTGGGGTTGGTGTGGCATTTATTTTTAGGTGGAAACTTCAGCTTACCTTCAAGGCGCTTCGCTGCTTGCTGTCGTGCAAGTTGTCCTTGATGTCCAACAATAGCACGTGCACATCGCTAATCGCCTTCATTAAATCGCCCCCCTGCCGCCGAGCAAATTTAGATGATTAGGTGACAGTTCAGCTTCGTTTTGGTGTTGCTTACTCGCTTCGCTTCGCTCGCTCACCTCCGCACACGCCGACTCAATTTCAGTGTACCACTCCTCGTTACGGTGCTTCCCACTCATGATGTAGAAGCCTGCGTCTTGGCTCCTAACGAGCCTCGATTTTGCACTCGCATTGCTCATAGTATCCAAAACTTCCTCATCCTCGAGTTTCAGCTCGTCGATTGCCCCCGACGCCATTGATAACCCACTGCTGGTGTTATTGATCTCAGGACGAATATGGTTTTGGCCATTTTCAGTCTCCTTGATGAATTTGATCCGAGCCAGCTGCGCCAAAACATGTCATAATTAATTTGTTGGCTTATTCTCGTCGCTCGCTCACTCGCTCTCTTACTCGCTCGCTCACCCCCTCCCTCCCTCACTCACTCACCTGCGTCAAAAACGCCGTGCGCTCCATCGTCATGTTAAGGAAAATCGAGCTGCTTAGCGCGTGCCGCAAAATGTCGAGAACGCTCAGCACGCTGCTCACATCAGTGTGCGCGCCCTCGCAGAACGCATTCACCACTGCATGGAAGTGGAACCACGTGGCCTCGACTACGCACCGCACGAGATCGGAACTCATCAGCGTATTGACGCCAACAACATTGTAGGTGTGTTGGGATAAAGCCATTCCGCGCAGTAGCTCCTCCGCCTGCTTCATCTGCTTCACAAGATTTCTATTTGTTCGCCGGAAGTCACGGAGCTTCTGCAGCTCCTCCTCAATTTTCGCATTACCGGCAGAGTTGGAGCGGGCGAAGGATTGAGATTGGCGGATGGAAGCAAATGAGTCGCCACCTCCGCCGCCTCCACCTCCGGCGGTGAGGTCACCTCGCTCGGCCTCGCTGCCAAGCGAGTCTCGACCACCGTTCCCCCCGCCCCGAGTCTCCCCCCCCCGATTCTCATCGGAAACCCCCGCAACCTTGAACTCGATCTGTCTACTCTCGATGGAGTCGTAGATAGTGCCCAAGTAATCCTTGGAGAGGTCCGCAGCGTTGTCGACGCCCCGCAGGTTGCTAAGAAACTCTGACTTGGTCATCTTCTTGCGCTGACGAGCTCGGCGGCCGGTGTCATTGTTTGCCTTGTGGAGGTCAGTGTTTAGCATGATCACCGCAAAGGCAAGGAGGTAAACGGTGTCCTGGTGAGTAAACGGACAGCACTCGTCGTTGCCCGAGTTGTCCTCCCAGAAAACTTGGCCGAAGGTCGTGAGGAGCCTATCGATGCGCTGTGCTTCGCCCGGGAGGCGAAAACCTCCGTTTGTGAGGTAGTGGCGCAGCCCTTGCTCGACGTTCATTCCCTCGAAAGAGATTGCGCGGACGTAGTGGTACCTGATCAAATTCCAATACTCCTCATCGTTCAACCCGCCCTCCGACAAGTAGTCGCCAATGACGCTCGCATCAAGCCGAGTCTGGTAGATCCGCAGAAAATTGCTGATCTCCCTAGGACTCGGCGTCAGGAAGTTGCAGGCAATCAAGTACTGCAAAGCTTTCTTCAAACTCTTGGACTCGCATATTTCAAACGCAACAGTAAGCGTCTCCTCGGTCTGCTTGTGCTCGGCCTGCTTCTGAACAACGCTACCCAGCCTCTTCACCTTCTTCGCCTCGCTGTTGCTGTGCGCCGAGCGAAGAAAGAAGGTGAAAAAACGAATTGAGTGAATGGGTTAGATTAGTAGTGGATGTAGCCATAAGATTCATGTTGTTAGCGAAGCGAGCTGTGAGCGAAGCGAGCTGTGAGCGAAGCGAGCTGTGAGCGAAGCGAGCCAGCAACAACCTACACTAGATGCGATTTGCGAGCGAAGCGAGCTGTGAGCGAAGCGAGCCAGCAACACCTACACTAGTTGCAACTAGCTCGCTTCGCTTGCTGGTATCTTCGCTTGCTGGTCGCTTCGCTGGCTGCTCGCCTCGCTTGCTGCTCGCCTCGCTTGCTGCTCGCCTCGCTTGCTGATCGCTTCGCTTGCTGGTCGCTTCGCTTGCTGGTCGCTTCGCTTGCTGATCGCTTCGCTTGCTGGTCGCTTCGCTTGCTGGTCGCTTCGCTTCGCTTGCGCTCCCTTCGCTCACCTGCGCTGCCTGTTTTCGTCCCAACCGCCTGATTTTTGGCTCTTTTCCTTCAAGCTCTCGTCCGATTCCATCAGGCTAACGTGCCCAGAAGCGTCCATCAGGGAGCGCACAATGTGCCCAACTGCGTGCAGCGCGTTGTCCTGCAAAATCCTTGCAGCCATTTCCGCGTTGTCGTGGAAATGTATGCCCCCGTGATTCTTCGCAATGACGGCCCCGCACTGCTCAGCAAGCGTGCATAGAGCCGAACAGATCTGCTCGCAAATCTGCGCCGAGCGAAGAAGGTGCGAAGACGAATTGAGTGGGTTAGTTCAGTAGTGGCTCGCATATATTTCTTGTCTTCCTCAAGCTCGCTCGCTTCGCTCGCTCACCTTCCACGTCTTCACATGGCTCTTCGTGTCCAAATCGTAGTTCAAAAAGAGCTCCACGACGTTGTGGGGCATGTCGAACCACCTGACAATTTCTGCGAGAACGTCGATTTGCTGCTGCAGCAAGCCCTTCCCCGCAACCTGGGGCCCCAACCTCAAGATTCGCAGCATAAAGTTCTCACACAGCACCGCAATCTCAATTTTCAGGTACCTTCTAAAGTTGCTCCAAAGGCAAGTCACAATTTTCATTGACCTGTGCAAAAAAAAAGGAAGAAAATGGAAAAGAATTAGGGTTGAAGATCAGCCGATCCGCTCACTCGCGCTCACCTCCTGAAAATCCGGTAGTCATTCAGGCCGTGCGAAGTTGTGTGAAGGACGCAGTTCACAATCAGGCGGCGGATCACATAGCCGTACGTTTTGTTGCTGCGAAAGTTCGGGCCAGAAATTTTCAGCAGGTGCTGGATTAGCTCGAGGGAGAGCATCTTGTTGTACAAATCCCGCAGCACAGGCCTTGACTGTACAACCCCCCCGTGTTGTCCATCCGACGAATAGAGTTTGCGAATATCGCCCGAGCAGACCTTCACTAGCTGGGTGATTATCGCGAACATTATTATCTTGAGCTCAGTGGCGCGGCCATTTGGCTTTATTGTGCCGAAGATATTCACGCCGCAGCCGTAGACAATCTGCGCCGGCGCCGAGCGAAGCGAGGCGCATTGAGTGGGTGGATTAGTTTAGTAGTAGTCTATTTAGCCGTCTGTTGCAATTTTGCGGGATTCATCGAGAGTACTCTCGTCATCATCAAGGCTCGCTTGCTTCGCTCGCTCACCTCCTTCCAGAAGCTCTCCCCTCCGCTACTCCCACCGTGGCGAGAAATTGCCGCCATTGCCGACTGCGTGGTGCGCGAAAGCTGAGCAGAGCAAAATGAAGTATGTGTTAGTTTTAGAAATTGGCTCGTATTATCGTCTTCATCGCTCACCTCGACATGGTCAGCGGCTTCGTCGATTATGTTGTAGACGAAGGACTTTATCCACTGGTTGGGGGATGTATCTGCTTTTTGTTGCGATTCTTCGTGGTGCATTTCTTCGCTCATTGCCAGCTCAACCCTCGTCATGATGACCGTCACCAAGGTCTTGAGAGCCAGGCTTGCTTCCTCGAAAACATCTATAAATTTTTTTCTATTTTCGGGCTGAGACGAAGTGTTCACTAAAAGTGGACAGTCGTGGTAGGAGTCGTTCGTTATGTGAATTCCTTCAGAGTGGGATTCGCTATTGGTGGTTCGGTGTCCACTGCGGGCGCTCGCTCCATACCCGCACACAAACAGAAAAAAACGCATCAGACAGCCGATCGTTTTGTTTGACAAATGCGACTTTGTTAGGGCGGTCGTGGTAAATTTCATCGCCAGGGGGAACAGATGCTGCGCCGTTAAAAATAGTATTTAGTTTAGTGTTCAAAGTTTGTTTGTTAGTAAGGTTCGTTTTCTCGTCTTCCTCAAGGCTTGCTCGCTTCGCTCACTCACCTCGCGAGAGGCACTCGTCGTGCTGTCAGTCACAATTCTAACGCACAGATCGATTAAAAAGCTCGATCCGGGCGGAGTGGCGGGTGTGGTTTTGGTATTGGTTTCGGGGGAAATGAACTCGTCGTCAAAGAAACTGGTCGTGGTGATCAGGTTCACGAGGCCGGTGAGTGAAACTAAACTCGCTCCGCCGTGTAGATTGTACAAAGATGTCAAGAGGGGGGTCAGGACGGTTAGCTTTTCTTCTGGAGTTGGATTGTGGGATGCGCCGCGCGGCGAAACAATCTTGATTGTACCTTGAAGAAAGATTTTCTTGATTGAGGACAATGACGGTGTTGGGGCGGGCTTGGTTGAGGTTGAGGTTGAGGTTGAGGTTGAATTTAAGTTTGCCGGAGCGGCGTTGGGATTGGTTGGGTTTGATTGGGATTGGGATTTGGAGGTGACTGTTGTAGTTTTAGAAAATGTAGTCGAGACCGTGACTGTGGACTCGACATCGAACCCCGCCTCCGACGTGACAGAGTTTAGCTCAAGATTGTTAGCAGACAGCACGCTGTCGCTGACGAAGGAAGCGTTTGATGTTGACCGGACCCGAGCAAGTTTGTTGTTGGTGGTGCTGATGCTGGTAGGGGTTGGTGTGGGAGAAGCAATGTCATTGCCATTGCCAGTGTCTTCCTCTACCTCGATGTCAATGCTCATGTCAATGTCGACGTCGACAAGGCCAACGTCAGCATCATCGTTTAGGTGGTTACCGCTTATCTCTTCGGACATGACAGAGTCCGCCGTGTCGATGATTTCAAAATCTTCAGCAGCGTCCGCGTCATGTAGCTCGTCGAGGAGGACCACAACTTCCTTTTCCTCCTGCGCCGGCATTATGTTGACTCCGCTCAATCGAGGCGTCGTTGGCACGCCCACCGAGCTGAAACAAACAGACTCAGCAGCAACACCGCTCCCGCCGCTGGCGAAGTACGCCGCCTGCTTGGACTTCTGGCTCGCCTCCTGCTTCTTCACCAGGGTGCTGGGCGCGAACGGTTCCAACGATTCTAGCCGCTGCCTGAACGCTATGAAGATCTGGGGAGGTGCACCGCTCGTGAAATCGCCGTTGGCGCTGTCGCCGTTCCCACTGTTGAAATTTGCCAGTCTGTTCCGCACAGATCTCTCAATCACGGTGTAGCCGGAAGGGATCGACTCGAGCAAGGTGGGGAAAATTGGAGTTATGGACGTGATCGGATTGCCCTCTCGAGATCTTCGGAAGCACACGTAGATGCGCTCGCTGTTCAAGGAGGGCGAGGTTGCAGACTCGTTGAAGTTCGCCACCTCGGAAGACAGGAATCGGGGAGCCTGGGGCGTGCCAGAGGTGAAGGAGGATCTGCGGGGTTGTTGTGTTAATATAATATAATATTATATACGTGGGTGTGGGTGTGTGG
>BRYC01000738.1:11378-22117 GCA_030267985.1 Parmales sp. scaly parma | reverse complement strand
TGGATGCTCACAAGTCCGTCATCAACAATAATAGGCGCCTCGGTCACGCTTTCCGACGTCAACAAGCCCTCAGCAACCGGAGCGTCACTGACCATCGAGTTACCACCTCCAGAGAATGCAATGTAATCGGGCGGCACATATGTCTCCCTCCTCTTATCCACAAGCTTTACATCCACATTTCCAGGAGTCGCACCTGTCTGCAACTCCCGAGGCACAACCCCCTTCGCCAGATCAGCCAAGAAGATCTTGTTGTTTTCATCGTCAAGCCTGCGGTAAACACCCTCGTTCACAGTGAAGCCATCGCTCCACATTGTAATGGTATGGGAGATAGCGGCAGGAGTGTGGTTCCCCCCCTCGCTATCACTTTTGGCAGAATTGACCAACGCTTCGAGAGGGCTAACTGGCTTGTCGCCCGGGTTTGGAAGAACGGCCATGCCGCTGCCACCACCCCTCTGATCCAAACCCCCTGCAAATTGAGTTTCTTCATCTGAATCATCGCTAGCTTCATTGAGTTTGAATGGTTTCTTGCTAGCACTTCCACTACTGTGTAGCCCGTGAATGTTGCTCATGCTCAGTGTTGTGTATGTGTGAGAGCTTTAAATTGGAGAGAACAAAATTCGAAACTTTGGCCGCAAAAAGGACTATTTGCGGGTTTCATTCAATGGGTCGATCTACCCCCTATCTGGCCAGCATACTGGTAGTAGCTTCCTCCTTCGCTGGTTTCATCCTTCATCGAGCGCTCTCGAAAAGTTCGTCAATTCCCTCATCCAAACCACCACCCACACCACCCCTGCAACTCGCCCAAAGCATTCTTGACTTCTGGTTCAACTCTTACCCCACCCCAACATTATCCCACCGCAATCTTTGGATGACCTCTCCAAACACGAAAGCCCAGGCTTCGGCGGACACGAAGATAGCTTCTCTCTTCACCTCCCTTTTAGCAAAATTTGACACACCCTATTGGCTCAGTAATGGCAACAGCAACAACCCCACCTCGCAAACCGATCAAATCACTCTCTTCACTTCTGCGATAATTCTCCTTGATCAGTTTCCCAGGCACATTCACCGGACATCCTCTTCCATTTCCATCCCCTCAGTCTCCACAACCGACTCTCTCGCCCTCTCCCTCTCCACCCAGTTTCTCGACTCTTCCCTTCTGAAATCCCAAACTCTCCCTTCCCACTACTTCGTTTTTGCGCTGATGCCTTTCCGGCATGCTGCCAACATGCACATAGAACTAGACAGCAGTAGTCTTCCCCAGTCAGCTACAACGCTGCGATCTGTGCTGACCCTCATAGATGAGAGAGAATCTTTGGAGGCGGAGTTCGACTTGCTCCGCAGCAGGTTTCGGAAGGCTAGCGGTCGTCGCTTGCAAGGCGTGGAGGACAAGCTGAGGGGCTTCGCAACAGCAGCATGTGAGTGAGTGAAGCGTGCAGAATATGCGGTGGCGTGTATTTGATCGTTTTTGAACAACCCTCTCGCACAAAAGATGCGCCTTGCCGAACTCGCCACTGTGTCCCAAATCTGAGAGAGTGTCTAAAACCTCCATACGTTAGAGTCACGACCGATTTAGTGGTTCGCATTTTGTTTAGTTTTTTTGCGGGCGTGCACATCACATGATGACGTGTGACTGTATGAAGCGACTAACCCACTATTGCTCTCGCTCTTGCTCGTGCTCTCGCTCTCGTGCATCTTTGAATTCGCGCCTCACTTTCGCTTCGCTTCGTCGTTGCAGACTCCAGCAATTTCGACTCCAGCAATTGCGACGCCGACATCCTAGAGGCATTCCCATTCGACGCTGACTACTCCAACGCTTGCAAAAACGCATTGGTGAAATCGATGGAAACATTTCTTGTTACCGCCCCAACCCCAACCCCAACCCCCTCCTCCTCCCCCTCTCACGTGTTCGTGTCCCTCTCAGGTGGCGTTGACAGCATGGTTATTGCCGACATTCTCGTCTTTCTTCGCGATTCCACCTACAAGGACCTAATAATCGTCGGAATCCACATCGACTACGGCAACCGATCGGAATCCACGATCGAATCAGATTACGTGGAAAAGTGGTGCAAAACGAAGAATATAGAGTTCAGAGTGCGGAAAGTTGACGAGGTGAAGCGCGGAAAAACGGCAAGGGACGAGTACGAGAAGATCTCGCGGAACATTCGCTACGATACGTACAAAACTGTTATGCGCGAGTTCAACTTTCAAATAGATGAGGTTGGTGGAATTTTCTTCGGTCACCACATTGGCGACGTCCAGGAGAACGTCATTTCGAATTCCATGAAGGGTGCCGGTCCTCTGTCTCTGTCGGGAATGGCTAAAACGTCGGGTGAGTGAGTGCGTGAGTGAGTGAGTGAGTGAGTGCGTGAGTGAGCGAGTGAGTGAGTGAATGCGTGAGTGAGCGAGTGAGCGAGTGAGCGAGCGGGAGAAAGAGAAGGAGAAGATGAAGCAAAATGAGAAGGAGAAAACTAACTACCATTTGGCAGTCGTCAACGGCGTTCGCGTGTTCCGCCCGTTGCTGACACACAACAAACGACAAATATTCGATTACGCCCACACTTACGGCGTGCCGTACTTCAAGGACACGACCCCTTCTTGGTCCACGCGCGGAAAATGTCGAAATTTGCTCCTTCCTCTTTTGACCGATATATTTGGAGAGGGCTTCCTGTCCAACCTCTCCAACCTGGCTTTCGAGTCGGACGCCGCCCGTGATCTACTTAACTCCTCGGTGGTAAAACCCTTCACCGACCTCTCCACTCACTTCCCCGCAACGCAATCTCTTGCAATTTCCGCCTCGAATTTCAAGGTGAGCGAGCGAGCGAGCCTTGTCGCAGATGAGAGAGTGCGAAGCGACTAACCCACTCCTACTCACTCACTTCATTTTGCTCGGCGCAGCACAAGGACAAGTTCTTTTGGGAAACTTGCACTAAGGACCTCCTCCACTCCGTCGGTCTGGGCATGCTGCGGGGGGAGTCTATAAATATGCTGCTGAGAAAAATTTCCGGGCGCAAAACGAAGGGCAAACCGGGAGGTGAGCGAGCGAGCTTTGTGGAAGATAAAAAATACTTTTGGCGTGCAGATGGCGTGTTTTTGGACCGTCCATGAACAACAACATCTCAAAAATAGATGCTCCTGGCTGAACTAGCCAGCTTGCCCAATTCTGAGTGTCTAAAGTCGTTGTGATTTGGAGTTACTGTCGTTTTAGTGATTGCCTTTTTTTGCCTTTTTTTGTTTTCACATTGACGTGCACATGACCCTGATCTGGATCTGGACCGACCATCGCAAAAATAGATGCGCCTGGTCGAACTAGCCACCGTGTCCAATGTTGAGTGTCTAGAGACGTTATGCGTTGGAGTTACGGTCGATTCAGTGCAGTGGAATTACCTTTTTCTGCCTTTTTTGATATTTAGCAATTGGCGTGTAGATGACCCTGATCTGGACCTGGAGTGCACTAAACTGAACTAAACTGAACTAAACTGAACTAATCCACTCAATTTCTTTGGCTCGCTCCGCTCGCTTTGCTCCGCTCGATGCAGAACTGGTCTCCTCCGTAAATAGCGAGTGGATAGAAATGAGGCCCGACTACCACGTCTTTCTGCGCGGACAGGATTTGAAGGTGTTTGTTCTCAATTGGCGGTTCTTTGCAAAGTCGGCTAAGCAGCGAGCGTGGGCAGGTGGTGAGCGTCTTGAAATTGTTGAGGAGGTGGCGAGGCGGCGTTTTGGAAATTGGATAGTGGAGGCTAGATTCGTTGTTGACGAAGAGCATGGGGGGGGCAACATTGAAATTGAGAAGGAGACGGCGTTGCTCAACACCAAGCTGTTCACCGCCGTTGAGGACGTCCTCGGGGGCGAGATGCACTACTACACCCTCGCACACAGTTTGCACAATTTACAGCTTGCCAGCAAACTCACAAAACGAAATAAGCCCAAAGCGGTCAAGGGTCTGATTGAGGATAAACTCCTTTCCTTCTTGCCAATTTTCATCGATGAAACAGTTATAGAAGCTTGCGGCTGCGAAATGAGCAAGACATCCACGCACCAAAGCCCAGACGTTAGACTTGTTTGTGTAACCATGGAAGCTCAAAAAAAAGAGTAGTTGGAGCCTATGTATTCTATTCAAAATTCAACTTGCGTTTCTTCTAAATTAGCAGCATCGAGGTCCACAACAATTTCTTCGCTGGTATCCATCTCCATCGCCTCCGACACCACCTTGGCGGCCGCTGCCTTCACGGCGGCCGCTCCCCCTGCAGCGCCCACTGCCCGGAGAATTTCGTCTCCAAAGCGGTAGCTGTAGCCCAGGATCCAGAAAATCAGGAACATGCCCAAACCAGCAAAAAGACCATCGAGAGCCGCCCCCTTGCCACCATTGTAACCCTCGCCAACATCAATCTTGAGGAATCTCGTGATAAATAACGATGGTATCTGAAAAACAACGAGAAATGTCGAAGTCATGCCCATGTGAATGGGTAAGTTGGGAATACGGCTGAGGTACAGACCAAACAGCATTCCTAGGATGCACCGCAAGTAAAACATGGCGGAAGGAAGCTCAGGGTATGTTTTGGAGGTGTGAGGACCTTCCTTGCTCCAAGCGAATCTAATCTCCAACATCGGTTTGAACATGTCAATCGAAGACGATAACGAAGAGGCGATGACTTCACCCACGGTCTGCGAGGGTGGTACTTCGATGGAGTGCCGGTTTGGAGGGGGCATCGTAACTATAATCTTAGTCTGCTTTTTTCATATAAAAGTGTTGGACAAACATTGAGGAGAATTATTTCAGGGATAAAGATTCTGATTTTATAAACTTTTCCCCCTTCCCCCTCTCCCTACAGATGGAATCCCCCACAAACAACAAGGCCAGTTGGGGAGAACTCCTGTTTTCAGGATCTTTGGAGAAACGAAGTCTTGGAAGGAACGCTATTTCAATTAAGAACTGGAAACGTCGCTACTTCGAGCTGTACGAGACCCGCTTCGTGTACTACCTTTCTTCTTGCGATGCGTTGACCACGGAGCCAAAGGGCACTTTCATTTTAGACGAATCAACCGAGTTTGGAAATGCGAAGCTCTCTCCCTTCTGCCTGTTCGTTAAAGCGGACATGAAAGGCTTTGAGGAGAATTCAGCTCGCGGCAAGAACCAGAAGCTTTATATGAGGAGCGAGTCCTGCAGCATGAAGGAGGAGTGGATCGCGGCCTTGAAGATTGCCGTGGACATGAGGAAGGAGGTGAGTAGTTGTTTTTTCCTGCTCATGCTCATGAGTTCACTTCACTTCGTTCACTAACCCAATTTTTCGCAGCTCGCAAGGGATTTCCCCAGGCAATCCCTACTTGCCAAGGACATTGCAGTTGCCAAAGCCAACGCCGACAAAATCGACGCCGACAAAGACATAGATTCGGCAATGCGAAATAAGCTCGACTTAAAACACCACCCCTCCTGCGACTCCACGGCTAGTGACATTTCCGGCTACAGCCTCCGTCCCCGAACGTGGCGAATCCAAAAAGCTGTCGACCAAACCCAGCCCAAGCTCAGGGTTAATATTCTCCGGACGGAAGACGTGGTAGCCAAGAAGGACCACAATCCGAGCTTGTTCTGCATCATGAGCGTTGGAAACACGGTAGTTCAGACTAGAACTGTCGCAGACACCCTGAACCCCTCCTGGGGCCCTAGCGAATCATTCACCTTTACGGTCCTCCCCTCGGACAAATACCTGGCCCTGGACCTGTGGGACCAGCGCCCCTCGACCGCAAAGCCCGTGTTCATGGGCCACTCCATCCTCTCCCTCTCGTCCCTCTCCTCCAGCGTCCCTTCGATCAAGAAACTCTACCTGGGGAGGCGTAGCCACAAGAGTCACGTGAGCGGGAAGGTTGTGATTGAGGTGGCGGGGGGGGGGGGGGTTCATGGCTTGACCCGGGACTTGTTCCGGCAAGTTGTGAGATTGTCTCCTTTTGTTGAGCCGCTTAGTAGAAAGCCCAATACCCCCAAGAAGAAGCACGTCACGATTGTTGAAGTCGCCCCCCCCCCGCCTCCTTCTTCTCCTTCTCCTTCTCCTGCAGCTGCAGCTGCAGCTGCAGTTGCACCTACTTCGATCGGCGCAGCAACAGATTACCCCTGGGAGGAACGGTTCGACGCGTGCACCTCTTACAACTACTACTTCAACACGGTGTCGCTGATTTCGCAGTGGGAGAAGCCCGTCGATTTCGACGAATCTGTCGAATCAGAAAACTCCAAATCCATTCCCACCAATCCCAAATCCCTGGTACGACTAGACTCACAGCCGCCCTCGGACGTCCACCCCTCCCTCTTAACCTCTCCCGCTGCGGTCGAAGCAAGGCGCAGGTCGAGCATATGTAGTAAGAAGGAAATTGTTGAGGTGAGTTCAACCCAACAACTACTGACCCAAAAAAATTTAACTAACATAAATTCAAATTTTCAAGAATGATAATAATGATAAGCGGAGGAGCACGTTTGTTAAAATGGGGAGCAATTTGAGGATGACGTTGTCGTGGTCTGGGAGGGGGAGTGGCACGAAAACAGCAGAAACAGCAAAAACAACAACAACAACATCAGCAAATGAAAACAACAATGAGAAGAAAATACCGTCCGAGGAAACTTACCACCTACACGATTCACCCTTCTTAACGACGATGCCGCCGAGGGAGACGGAGATCTGCGAAGGTGGGTTACCCCCCTCAAATGAAGCCTGACGAAAAAAACACTAACCCCCCCATCACAATCCCAGACATTACGTTCCATGTCGTTCTCCACTCTCCCTATGACGTGGTCAACTCTGCCCGCTGCCCGGGCGTCCTAATCCTAACCTCCTACCGCCTAATCTTCTGCTCCGAGGAGCTCCTCCTAAACCACCTCTCCCCCCCCTCCACCGACCCGCCCACCGAGCCTCCGACTCAATCCTCCTCCAACGACTTCACCCTCGACGTGCAGGTTCCGATTATGCTAATTGCGAGCGTAGACGTTGTGGGCTCAGACCTCGTGGTGAAGACGAAGGTGAGCGAATACGAGCCAGCGAGCGAAGCGAGCAGCAAGCGAAGCGAAGCGAAGCGAAGCGAGCTAGTCACAACTAGTGTACTAACTCCTTCGCACCTTCTTCGATCGGCGCAGGATTCTCGGGTTTTCTGGTTCGATCTCGCATCGGTGCACCTCAAGGAGGTCGACGAGATGGAGGACGACACCTCCGCTGGCCCCGCCGCCAGCGACAGCGGAGGGGGGCCATTGACCAACCCCCCGACCGAGGCCTCCCAAACAATGGACCCGTCAGACGCAGGCGCAGATGGCAGCGTCTCAATGAAGAAGGTGAGTGACGCTGATGCGAGCCACTGCTAAACTAACTAACATTATATCCATTTGTTTGGCTCGCTCGCCTCACCCCTGTCCATTAAAAATGATTTTCGCTTCGCTCGGCGCAGCGCAACCAGATGAACACCGGCTTGAAATCCTTCTTCGGCAATATTAAGAAGCGCACAACGAACTTTTCAAAAACCCTCCAGGACCTCACAACGGGTACAACGCACAATGCCAACGAGCACAAGTTAAAAGGTGAGCGAGCAAGCCTTGATGAAGACGAGCATACGCATACTCGCGATGAAGAGTGTAAAATTACTACAGACGGACGGCTACATCCACTACTAAACTAAACTAACATTATATTATTCCACTCAATTTGTGTGGCTCTCTCGCTTCGCTCGCGCTTCATTAAAAATGCGCCTCGCTTCGCTCGGCGCAGGTCGAAACGGAAAAACTATCGGCCTAGAACTCGCAGCAAACGGCCGCTCGGCGTTAGAAAACTGCCTCCTGAGCCCCATCTCCTCCGGCGGGGAAGGCTGGACCCTCGCCGACCTCCAGATCGTCAGCGGGGTTCTTTCCGACGACGGGTCGGCGCTGAGACGGTTCGGGAACAGGCTGAGGTGGAGGCTCTGCAACGCGCAGGTTGAGACGGAGGGCTGGTTGCGGGTGCACGAGACTCTCGTGGGGAGCTTCCGAGTTGCGTACGAGCTTCAGAATGAGAATGGGAATTGCCATGATGACGAGGAGGTCGTCGAGGTCAAAATTTTGGACGATGAGCGGGACGATGAGCGGGAGGAAAGGTGAGCGTATGGTGTTGCTGGCTCCGCTTTGCTCGCGGCCACTCCTAACCCACCACCCAAAGAATGCTTAGCGCGGACGACACCCCACCCTCCACCCAGCTCACCCTCCGCGTTTCCCGCGGGTGGATTAACTCCACCCACCAAACCCTCGTATCCGGGTGGCAAGTCTACAACATCACCACCGAGTTCAAGCGCCAAGGCGTCCCGGACGACCAGTGGAGAATCACCAAGGTTAACGAAAAATACGGCATCTGCGACACTTACCCGAACATGCTCGTTGTTCCCAAGGGCGTCAGCGACGCCACCCTCGTCGCGGCAGCCAAATTCAGGAGCAAGGGGCGGCTGCCGGTCTTTACGTGGAGGTGAGTATCATCCCACTCGGGTTGATTCGAGCCATCACTGAACTAATATTTAAATTTGGCGCAGGCACCCAATCACGAAGGCGAGCATGTGCAGGAGCAGTCAGCCGATGGTGGGGCTGTACAACCACAGGAACGGGGAGGATGAGGCGTTGCTTGCGAATATCAATGAGTACAGCGGCACACACACACACGGGGCGGGGGGCGGAAAGAAAACGTTTGTCATTGTTGATGCGCGGCCGAAAATTAATGCGCAAGCGAATCAGGCCGGAGGCAAAGGTGCGCGAGCGAAGCGAGCGAGCCTTTTGGAAGACGAGCATACTCGAGATGAAAGTGCGCGAAATGGCTACAGACATAATGGCTACATCCACTACTAAGCTAACCTAACATTGTTCCACCAAATTCGTTTGGCTCGCTCATTCTCGTTTCGCTCTTCCTCAATTAACAAATGCGCCTCTTCGCTTCGCTCGGCGCAGGCTTTGAGAGTACAAAGAACTACAGCAACGCGGAAATAATATTCATGAACATTGGGAACATCCACACGATGAGAAAGTCGGTGGATGATTTGAGCAATGCGTGCTGCGACAGGAAATACGACGGATCCACGTGGCTCACAACGTTGGACACAAACCAGTGGCTGTACCACGTGCACAAGGTTCTTCGCGCCTCGATACACATCGCTCATTTGATGAGCCGCAGGGGGATAAGGTGAGTGAGTGCGAAGCTTGGTGACGAGGAGGCGAACCTAGTTGAAAAAAACTCAAAAAAGGGCGAATCACTGGAGCAAACGTATCTCCAACGTATAGAGGTTTTAAACGTCCAGATGTGAACACGGCGGCGGGTTTGGCCAATCGCATCTTTTTGCGCAAATGCGATTGTTCAGGGACGGTCCAGATCAGGGGCATGGGGGGGGGGCGAACTCAAAAAGCCTTTTGAAACGACTGAACGCTAAACTAATGTGTATTCCACTCGGTGCAGCGTCCTCGTTCACTGTAGTGATGGTTGGGACCGCACGAGCCAGCTCTGTGCTTTAGCACAGCTGATCATGGATCCTTTCTACAGAACAATTAAAGGTGAGTGAGTGAGTGAGTGAGTGAGTGAGTGAGTGAGTGAGTGAGTGAGTGAGTGAGTGAGTGAGTGAGTGAGTGAGTGAGTGAGTGAGTGAGTGAGCGAGCGAAGCGAAGCGAGTGAGCCTTGATGAAGACTCGAGCCTTTCGATTGTTCTGTGTTTTGCACCACCCCTGAACAGTGAACAGTCATATTGCGCAAAAATATGCCTTTGTCCGAACTCGCCACAGTGTCAAGTTCTGAGTTTCTGAAAACGCTATGCGTTGGAGTTGGTGTTAGAGTTGATTCAGTAATTGGGCCTTTTTTTGCGTTTATTTTTGTTTTCTCGCTAATTGACATGCAGATGGCGTGTTTTGGACCGCCCCTGAACAACCAACCCCCTTAATCAAAAAGATGATTTTGGCCGCAATCGCCACCGTGTCCAATTTTGAGTGTCTTTAAGAAGCTATGCGTTTTTTTTGTCACATTGGCGTGCTACAGCCACCCACTTCCACTACTGACCTTACATTATTCCTCTCAATTCGTTTGGCTCGCTCGCCTCCCCCCTGATCCATTAAAAATGCGCCTCACACCTTCTTCGCTCTGCGCAGGTTTCCAAGTGCTGGTCGAGAAGGACTGGCTTGCGTTTGGGCACAAGTTCAGCGATCGGTGCGGGTTCCACAAGAACGGCGGGCACAACAGTCACGAGAGGAGCCCAATATTTACCCAGTTTATCGACTGCGTTCACCAACTTGTGCAGCAAGCGCCTTCGGCCTTCGAGTTCAACTTGCTGTTTTTGAAGACGATACTCGAACACTCCTTCTCGGGGTTTTACGGCAACTTCCTCTACAACACCCACAAGGAGCGAGCAGAGAACTGCTTATCAGAGGTTACAGTTAGCTTGTGGAGGTGAGTGAGGATGAGGATAGATGGTCTTAACAAATATTTGCAGCTACATCATCTACATCTTGGACCTTGACTAAAATACATAAACACCTTCTTAAAATAAAAATAAAAATAAAACACACCCTGTTCGTATTTTTGCGCTGCAGCTACGTTAACAAAAACCGAAGCATTTTCGCAAACTACAGTTACGAGCATACGACAGCGGTGCTGATCATCGACGCCTCGCCGAAGAGGATGAAGCTGTGGGAGGAGTGGTTCATGACGTGGCACGATGCCGAGTACATGCAGCTTTGGAAGCAGGAGAATGGGAATGGGTTGGACGGGGGG
>BRYC01000738.1:0-11339 GCA_030267985.1 Parmales sp. scaly parma | reverse complement strand
GGGGTTGGGGGTGGGGGGGGTGGGGGGGGTGAGGAGGAAGAGGAGGAGAGTGGAGACGAGATCGGGGACGACGAGGATGATGATGATGATGATGAAGAGGGAGTTGGGGGGGGTTACGGGGAGGAAGAGTTTGCGGTGCGAATTCCCCCTCCGCCACCAGCATATGACAGCGATGACGAAGGAGTGGTGCCCCCACCGAAGCCAGCTAGGCCAAAATAAATATAGGGCTTGTTCAATTTTCTGTTGCAAAATTCCTATTTCCTAGCCTTTAGCCTTTTTTAAACAAGCTCAATGATCGCCATTTTGGCGTTGTCACCCTGCCTTGGCATCGTTCTCAGAACCCTCGAGTACCCCCCCTCCCTGTCCTTGTACCTCTCCCCAGCATTCTCAAAGAGAGCATGGACAAGCTGCTTGTCATAAATGTATCCCATGGCCTGACGCCTGGAGTGAAGGGTCGGGTTCTTCGCCAAGGTAATCATGTGGTCAACATGCTTTCGCACGGCTCGGGCACGAACGAGGGTCGTTTTGATGCGACCGTGGCGGATTGTTTCAGTCGTAAGGGCTCGAAGAAGTGCCTTCCGTTGATCCGCCGGCAGGCCAAGTTTGGGCATCTTTTTCCGGTGGCGGGAGTAGAGACTTGTTGTAGTTGTGGTTGTGGTTGTGGGGGAGTAGGTGGAAATGTGAGAGTTGGAGGAGCCGCTTGGTTTATGGATAACTAAAGGGGAAGTGTGAGAAATTTTGTTTTGGCGTACGGCACACATTGAGCTTTTGTTCACCTCACACTATCAACAAATACTCACCGAAAGCGTTGGCAGTTGCCAATATAGCAAGCAGGGCAAGGAAACGAGCCATCTTGATAAAATAGACACCAACGAAAAAATATATTTTCTTTAATGTGCAGTGTATGACCCGGTCTTGGCTCCAGAACCGCCTGAAACTCACCACCCACCCAAATTTTACCCCACACCGGAAAATAAATTACTCCAAAGCAAAACGTCACCCCTCTTTTTGATGGGTCTTGAGGGTCTTTTTTTCCCTTCTTTGCTCCTCCTCCTCATAACATCACCATCAAATTCCTATACAACACCCTCCTCCTTCACCTCTACCCCAACTTCCACCCCCCCAACTTTAACAATTCCCAACCTAACCACCTCCAACCCCACTCCACCCAATTCACCCCTCACAACCCCTCTGCAACGTGTTATATTGCATTCCCATTGCACCATCCAATCCTTCTTTTCCTCCTACTACAACCTCCCAACTACAATTGTGATAGATAAAAATCTCCTGATCCCCCCCCCCCCCCTCTCCTCAACTTCCACCTCCACCTACGACCGAGCAGTTTCCCAATACGTAAACAACCGAAAGTACTGTGTTGCTCGCTCGAAGGTGACGCTCAAGTCGCAATTGGCCCAGCAGCTGTACCCCAACAATGGCCTGGCCCAGATGTTGCAGCAATCGGGCACCCCAACCTCGTTCATTTTGGGCGATTTCGAAGTTGGAGATAGAAATAGAGACCCACAGTGTTTTGAGCTATGGCGAGAGTATGTATTGGAGAATGAGCACTTCAAGGCTGAGGTGCGAGAAGAGTTCAGCCACAACTGTTTTGACCTCGATGTCTTGTCATAGAGAAAATAATTTTAAATTAGAAGGAGAAATTCAATTTTTGTGATTTTTGCTTTTTGAAAATGTTGTCCTCCTTCAACCTCAACCTTATCCATTCATTCCCATTCCCATTCCCGTTCCCTCTCTAGCTGATCAAGGCCGAGTATTCGTTGATCTTGGTAGACGAACTCAGGTCCAAGAACTGATCGCCAATTGAAACCTGCAGTCCTCCCAAAATCTCGGGATTCACCACCGACTCCAATGTCACCTTTTTATCCTTCCCGACCTTTAGCTTCAAAGCCGCGACAATGGAGTCAGTCTGCGCCTTGCTCAAAGGCTCGGCAGACGTGATCACAGCGTCCACCTCTCCCCTCTTGGCCTTCATCAACTCTCCAAAGGCCTCAACAACCTTCATGGTCTCGTTAAGACGAGCGTTACCGGCAAGGGTAACCATGAGGTTATTGGTAGTGTCGCTGTACTTCTTGCCAAGAATCTCGCTCATTTGGGCAACCTTCTGGTCCCGGGAAAGGGTGGGATTGTTGAAAAATCCCTGCAAGGCCGGTGACTTGTCGTGGGCAACCTTGAGAGAGTTCAGCTCTCCCTCAACCTTGTCTAGCAGGTTGGCCTTGGAGGCAGCCGAGTAAGCCGCATTGGCATACCGGGCATGGATGCCGAAGATTTTAATTAGGGGTTGGTGAGATGGGGAGGAGGAGGAGGAGGAGGAGGCGGAGGTAGCTGCAGCTTTTGGGGCAGCAGCCTTGGCAAAGCTTCGGCTAGCAGCGAGCGAGGGGGCAAGCCGTGTGGAGATAGTACGTGCGAACATGGGGTGGGTGGGAATGGGGGGAACCTGGGGTGAAGTGAAGTGGAGAAAGGGGAAAAGGGAGAGTAGTTAGAATGTGGTATGATCACAACTGTGATTTTCGAGTCGTGATTTGGTGTGGTGGAGATAAGGGGATTTCATTGTCAATAATTACATCAATTCACATTCACACTTACTTTGGGAGAATACGATGTGATTTGGGGGTTCCTCCTCAAAATGAAACACAAAAAAATAAAAATCGTAGGAACATTCGTCAAAATCTAGGACCGGCAAGCGCAAACTATGGGCTGCACTGCGGTATGTTCTATTGGAACTCTCTTCATATCCAGGAGCGGAGAGACCATAACGACAGCTTTTTTGTCACTCAAATATCTGGAATTTTCAATTCATACTCCTCTCTAACCCTCTCTCTCTCTCTCTCCCGCTCTCTCACACATTCCTCTCAGTCTTCTGAAGCAGGTGGTATCAACTTGTCAGTTGGAGGAACCCAGTCTGGATTTGAAGGATCCTACAAGCTTCGAGCAGTTCTGGGTTCAGGGGCCTTTTCCACTGTGCGTGAGGGGGTAAATAAAAATACGGGAGATGTGACTGCTGTGAAGATTGTTACGAAAAAAAACCTATCAGCAGAAGACGACGTTGCGCTCCAGGACGAAGTAGGTGAGTCACTCACTCAGTCCTCGCTTGCCCTTGAGGAAGACGAGAATAATGAGCCACTACAAAACTAATGTTATTCCACTCAATTCGTGTTTGCGCCTTCTACGCTCGGCGCAGACATCCTCCGTGTTATGGCGCACAAGAACATTGTCAAGCTGTATGATTTCTTTGACGAGCCAAACTACTATTACCTTGTTCTTGAGAACATGACTGGTGGTGAGCTCTTCGACCGAATTGTGGTGAAGAAATACTACAATGAGAGGGACGCGAGGGATTTGGTTATTATCCTCCTTGAGGCAATGACTTTCCTTCACGACAACAAGATTGCCCATCGCGATTTGAAGGTGAGTTGTCTGTGACTTTTTGTGCTGTGTGTAGTGCGAGTAAAAATTAATTAATAACTAACCTCAACCTTCCCCCTCCCCCCTCCCACAGCCCGAAAACCTACTTCTCCGCTCAGTCGAGGACGACGCCGAGATCAAGATCGCCGACTTTGGCTTTGCCAAGCGGGTCACCTCTGACAAGCTCACCACCCAGTGCGGAACGCCGGGCTACGTTGCCCCCGAGATTCTCTCCGGAACTCCGTACGATGAGAGCGCCGACATGTGGAGCATCGGAGTGATCCTTTACATTTTGCTAGGAGGCTACCCGCCCTTCCACGAGGACAACCAGAATAAACTGTTCAGCAAAATCAAGCAGGGAAAGTACGAATTCCACCCAGAGTACTGGAACCAAATCAGCGACGACGCAAAGGTTTTAATCAAGGGCTTGCTGACCGTTGACCCGAACAAGCGGTTGACTGCCAAGGCTTGCTTGGAGAATACGTGGATCCTCGCCGATGGCAAGAGGCTGAGCACCGTGGACTTGGGTAAGAATTTGGCAGAATTCAAGAGATTCAACGCCAAGAGGAAGCTGAGGAGCGCAGTTCACACGGTGATAGCCATGAACAAGATGAAGAGTTTGGGAATGGGGTTTAACATGAGTGCCCCTAAAAAGGTGCCGGTGGCGAAAGATGAGGGTGCTGCTGCTGCTGCTGCTGCTGCTACTACGGCCAAGTAAAAGGGGGCGAGATAAATGATTTAATAATAAAAGAGAAGATTTACAGGCTGTTTGTTTCAGGTTTTTTCCCCGTTCCCACACCTTTAAACCGATAATTTATATTTTTGGCACTCCGCAGTCTCTCAAGAAATCTAATACCACACTTGTGGGTCCGTCTCCAGCTCCAGGCTCCTGGATGCACCGGTTCAGTAGCAGCATGCCCTCATGCAAAACCCGCAATTCTGCCTCACTCGATGGTGGCCTTGTCGGCGCCTTGCAAACCTTCTTGTGCTTCTTCCACGCCGACTTCTGGCACTCGGCGGAGCAGAAGTAGCTGGTTTTGCACCGTGCGCAAGCTTTCGTTGTGGCGGTCTTACAGACGTCGCACTTGTGGGTCGGCTTCTTCAGCACGTCTTCCACCTCGACCAGCTCAGCCTTGTCGTACTTCATGTGCTTGATGAAGATGCAAGCGGTGTTGTAGACGCCGAAGACCTCCTCGTCGACGTACTGTTTGGGGAGGTGTTGTCGGAGAAGGGTGGGGAAGGGGGTGGAGGAGATGTACTTGGGGGTGAGGCGGAAGACGTTTCGGATCTCTCTGCACGCATTGCATTGCGGGTCTTGTGCCCATTGGAAGACTGTCTCTGCGTGAACTGTGTCTTTATCTGTAAGGGAAAGAGGGTGCCGATGGATCATTCGAAGAGCAAGAAACAAGAGGGAGTCGCTGTATACCTGGCTATTGCAAGCAACCTCTCGAAGAAGAAATGAATTGTAGTATTTGAGCACTTCACGCACCAACTCGTCATCGTGCTCATTGATGAACTTGTGACAGTCTGCATACGATCGTGATTTGATCCACTTAGCCATCTCACCCCACCAATAACCCTCTGGTGAGTACAAGCGGGCCATCCCCTTACCACCCAACGAACAAGCTTCCTCGGGATTGAGGGAGAGCAAGCCGATGATCTCAGCACAGGCTCCACTCCTACGGGCAATGTCGATGGGAGTTTCGCCTTTATTGTCTCGTGCGATGAGGGCCTGTAGATTCAAGCAAATCGACTCCACGCCCACAATGGCAAGAGAACGTGTGTGTGTCTGAGCTTTCGCTGCGAGCCAATGATGTGGCAGTCGTCCATGCTCATCTCTCTCCTTGTACTTGCTCAAGAGCAAATCTAAATTCCGACCATGTTTTGTTATGGTTCCTTGTACCTTGGGCCAATCACGCTTCTTGAGCCACTCGTGGTGCTCATTAGTGGCCATGAAATCAATTTTATTCTATATCTGTACACCTGAAATGAAGAAATTGGAGGAGGATCTATTTTGAGCACTTGTAGGAGAAAAGGGTGGAGACAACATTAGCATAGGCATTTCTACTTTCTTTTTCCTGCCAACGATGGATACCTCAATAAGGTCCCACTCTCGGTCAATCTACAACTCCAATGGTTCGAACCGAGACCCCAAGTACGAGGATCCCAATTCGTGCAGTCACCAGATCATCACAATCATCTATCCCTTCTACAAGCTCTTCACTTCAGAGGGATCCCGAAGCGACATAGCTAAGGGTCTCTTCTTTGTGATATTCCTCGGAGTGTTCACTTCCTTATTTGCTCCCAAGTCGGCAGATCTGTCAGTTCCTTACCGTTCGATAAGTGCAGCTATAGGCTACTCTTACTTCTTTGCTTGGTCGGTTTCGTTTTATCCCCAAGTTTTCCTCAACATGAAGAGGCGATCAACAATGGGCCTGAACCCCGACTATGCCCTCTACAATGTTGTGGGTTTTGCTTTTTACTCGATCTTCAACTGCAGGTGAGTTTTAGTGTGAGTTCTACGCTTTATCTGGTGACGGCGAGCGACGGAGGCAAGGGGGCGGCGGGGGGGAAGGACGAGGGCAGGAACGACGAGCGAAACGACCACAGTCGAAACCGCAACAACGAAGAGGACGAGGACGAGGACGAGGACGAGGACGAGGACTGGGGCCGAATGTACCACACCCTCGAAGTCTGCGGCCCAGGGGCGGCCGGGGCCGGGGCTGGGGCCGGGGCCGGGTCTCCGCTCGCCTTGATGAAGACGAGCATACGAGCGATGGATCTCGCGACACCCAGACTAAACTTGCACCCTTCGCAGCTTCTTCTTCTCCTCGAGCATTAGAGATGA
This sequence comes from Parmales sp. scaly parma, assembly GCA_030267985.1. NCBI lineage: Eukaryota > Bolidophyceae > Parmales > Parmales sp. scaly parma. Next base: position 5,071 of record BRYC01000738.1, on the reverse strand, counting down.
TTACGCGAACCGTCACAACGGCGAACAAAATCCTGTCCGGAGCAACGACGTTTTGTTCGCAGTTCACGCGTTTGTGCTGTCGGTAATCGGTCTTGCCCAAATTTACAAATTCGACGGTTTCGCGAAGCAAAAAGTATCAAAGTTTTGCCTTCTCGCAAATGGCTTCATGGGATTTGCGGCGTTTTTGTATGCGTTCCTGATCTTCTTTTTGGGGAGTCCAGAGGTGGTGGATGAGAGCAGCTACTTAACCTGGTTGGACTTTACGTACGTCTTGTCGTATATGAAAATGGTTATTACCCTTATAAAGTACCTGCCGCAGGTTAGAAGCAACTTTCAACGCCAGTCAACTTCGGGCTGGAACATTTGGAACGTAATATTAGATTTCACCGGCGGTACGTTGTCAACAGCTCAGCTCTTGCTCGATTGTCTTGACATGAACGACTTTAGTGGAATTTACGGTGACATTGTGAAATTTGGTTTGGGGTGCGTGTCTATCATCTTCGACATTATATTTATGGTTCAGCATTACATCCTATACTCTCACAACAGTTATGATGACGACGACGATGACGACGATCTGCTAGAGCGAAAATCTTTATCTGTATAGTTCCAAAATGTTGGCCAAAATTTTCACGTTTTATTCTTCCATATTTTAAATTAAATTCCCCTCCTTCCTCCTACTATTTCCCCACTCCGCTCCGCTCCGCTCACTCATCGCTTCAACTCCCACTTCTCCCCCCTGTCGACAACATCGTCCCTGTTGGGTCCAACCCCGATCCACCTGATTGGCACACCGAGCAATTCCTGCACCCTCAAAACGTACCTCCTCGCATTCAAAGGCAGGTCCTCGAACTTGGTGATCTTGCTTATGTCTTCTTTCCACCCCGGAAGGGTCTCGTACTTGACCTCGACGCCTCCCATGACCTTCAAATTTGCCGGCATTGTGTCGTAGTGTTTGCCCTTGTACATGTAGTGCGTTCCGATCTTCAGCTCGGGCATGCCTGTCAACACGTCCAGCTTGGTCAGGTTCAGTGTGGTGAAGCTGCGCCGCGCAAGATGCAAGATGCAAGATGCAAGAATGAGAATTGGGTTGGTCTTCCATTCCACCTTCCACCCTCCATTCCACCACAAGGCTCGCTCGCTTCCACTCATCGCTTCCACTCACCCGTTGATTATTGTACTAAACTTCATTTGAGGAATATCGAGCCAGCCGCATCTCCGCGGTCTGTTGGTGGTGGTGCCAAACTCGTAGCCCTCCTTCTGTAAGAACTCCCCGACGCTGTTTAGCTGCTCGGTCGGGAATGGTCCTTCCCCGACCCTCGTGCAGTACGCCTTCACGACTCCCACGATACCGTTGAGCTTCATGGGACTCACTCCCAAGCCGGTCAAAACCGATCCAATGGATGGGTTGGAGGAGGTGACGTAGGGGTACGTTCCAAAGTCGATGTCGAGCATCGTAGCATTCGCGCCCTCGACGAGAATTTTCTTCCCACTGGAGTGCGCGTCATTGGTGTATTGAATGGTGTCGATTGTCATGTCAACAACCTTCTTCTGGATGCTCCTGTAGTACTCCAACTCCTTGTCCACGTCCACCTTCAAGCCAGGAAAACTAAGGCGAGTCAAAAGAATATGAATATGAATATGAATACGAACATGATATAATGTTAGTTTAGTAGTGGCTCGTTCGCGCTCGTTTCGCTTCGCTTCGCTTCGACCAGCTTCGCTTAGCTTAGCTTCGCTGGCTCGCTCACCTCCTCATCATGTCCCCCGCCAAGGTCCTAAACCTCTCCTCAAAATACTCAAAGTCCTGCAAGTCGCCCACGCGAAGACCGTTCCTCGAAATTTTACTGGCGTAAGCAGGCCCAATTCCCTTCTTCGTCGTCCCGATCTTGTTCCTTCCGAGACGGTTCTCGTTGAAACCGTCAACCTCCTGGTGGAAGTCAAACACAATGTGAGCACGGTCTGAAATCTTGATCCGCCCATCGTACTTAATACCAGCCTTGCCAAGGGACTCGCACTCCTCAATGAAGGACGGCAGGTGGATTACAACACCATTGCCAATTACGCAAGTCCCAGACTCGTTCAGAATGCCAGAAGGCACCAGGTGGAACTTGTACTTTCTCCCATTGGCAACAATCGTGTGGCCAGCGTTGGAGCCGCCAGCCACGCGGGCGCACACGTCGTACGTTTGGGACAAAATGTCAACGAGCTTTCCCTTCCCCTCGTCTCCCCACTGAGCACCAAGCACAACGTCGATGCCGTGAACGTGGGAAGGGGGGGATGAAGGGGGAGATGAAGGGGGAGATTCACAAACTGCATGGGATTGGGAAAATACGGGGAGGGATTGGGGAAGGAGGCGTGATACAGATAATGCGTTACTTCTTTTAACGGCAGGCGAGCAATCTGAGGCAATGTACCCCTAGTGATGGTTGGGAAGAGAAAGTGTAGGTTAGAACGGCCTGTCGACAATGGGATAGGGGCAGAGGAACAATATATACTCACAGTGGCTACTACGGCGCTAACTGCACTAGCGCCAAGCGTTTTTCTAGTAAGATAACTATACATTGAACATTAATGAGGGGATTTTCAAGGGGAAATCACTATTTTTTTTTAGCAGTCTGACACGATAACTCGATTGCGTTTCCTTTCTAGGTCCCTATCGCACCAAAGAAAACCCACACCATTAAAAAGGCTTTCATAGGGGAAAACGACCACCGCCCATCATAAAAAAAAACCCAAACCTCCATTCCATGGAATCTAATACAGCTGCTGACTACGTGACCAACCAACCCCCCCCCGCCGCAGTTGCCGCTGCTGCTGCTCCCGCAGTTGACGGTGAACAGTACGAGGAGATCAGAGAGCAAGATAGATTCTTGCCAATTGCCAACATTGCACGAATAATGAAGAACACCCTGCCGGAGAATGCCAAAATTGCCAAGGACGCTAAGGAAACCGTGCAGGAGTGCGTATCAGAGTTCATATCCTTCATAACTTCCGAAGCGAGTGACAAGTGCATGCACGAGAAGCGAAAGACAATTAACGGAGATGATCTGTTGTGGGCAATGTCAACTCTCGGTTTCGACAAGTATGTCGAACCTCTGAAGATTTACTTGGCAAAATACAGGGAAGCTGTGAAGGGGGAGAAGCCCGAGAAGAAGAAGAAATAAAAGTCTACATGAATCACATTTTGTATCTTTTGCTATTTTATTTTGTTTGAGCAACCAAACTTTGCTCGGAGATCGTCATTCCCATTCCCAGCGAGCACAACCTTGACCTTGGCAATCTGCTCTTCACTCAAAAAATTCACGTTCAACTTGAACCTCCCACTCTCACTAATCCCCACCAGCCATTTGTACGCAACTTGAACATCATGATCAGCCCCACAGAAGAGGTCGATCACAACCCCCATCACATTGACGTCCATTTCAGTCCGGAAAAGATCTGTTAGCCTTTCGGGGGTAATATACTGAGCAAAATACGCACGACGAGCAGTTTCTAAAGTCTTTGGGGGTTTGTGCTTCATTGACAGTAGCTTCCTCCAAGCTTTGTCGAACTCGTTGCCGTCCTTCGGGAACCGTTTGGTCAAGGAGGGTTTTTTTTTCGTTGTTGTTGTTGTTGTTGCTGTTGCTGTTGCTGTTGTTGTTGTTGCTGTTGCGTCTGCATCTACTTCGTCATCGTCATCTTCGTTGACGGCTCTATTGGCAAGCAACGTGTCTCTCTCCCTCTCCCACTCATCCCTCCTGTCTGACCGAACGCCAACAGAACCACCCGCTCCGCCAATGCCGTGCTTGGAGTACGCCTGCTGCATCACATAGGAGGACTTTTTTGCACCAAGCTGATCAAACTCCCCGGCCTTGAGAGGTTTCAGCTCAGCACAGTGAACAAAATTGCGGAACTCATCGTAGGAAGTGGCAGAGTGAATTGCTTTCTTCTTCATATTGTCAACTGCGGTGTAAGTGGTGGCTTCTCTTGTTGTCGAGGTGATCTCAGAGGAGAGAAGAATCACGTTAATCTTGCCATTCGTGTCAACTGCCGAAGTTTGGCTGAAGGAAGCCATGAAAATGTGGGGTGTTGGGGGAGGGGGGAAGGGGGAATGGATAAGGATAAAGGATTTGGGTAGCTGTGATTTTAAAATTGTGTGTGTTGGTTTTTACTCCCAGGCCAACCATAGTCATCCTAACGTTGAGGTATTCTCATTTAAGATCCAGATCCCTACCACTCTTGAAATTCAGCACACACCTGAAGTCACAGTTCCAGGATGTCTGTGAAGTATGAGGCAGTTGTCCTTTCAATGCCCAACAACAACCCCGACTTTTACTCCAAACGCACCCCTTTCTACACGAACCCCAAGGAGAGAAACTTTATGCAGGAAGTTTTGAACGTTAATTGGTACATTCTTGGTACGAGCATGTTCGTTGTGATATTCGTGGGCATCGTCCTCGGCGTTCACAGCTCCCTCTCGATGTCTTGGATTGGCAGCGACGGAGCTCCAGTCAGTCTGGAAGGAAACATTTGCTTGACTTTTCCGATTATGATAGTTGGGTGGGTTTTTGGTTTTCAGACCTTCTTCGGCACTGGTAAAGTGAAAGGCATGCAAACTGGAGCGATAACTTGGTCGTATGAGATCGGCAGACGGTATATTCGCAGCGTGATTTGGCCTGCCCAAATAAAGACTGCAATTCTTGTGATGGGCCCGTTCATGGTGTTGGCTTATCTCTCCGACATCAATGTCGTCACCTTCTACAACCTAGAGCTGCCAACTATGATCGTTTATATGATTATTGCGTTCTTTATGATGTATTCTAGACCTGCAAAGGACTTTCTGCTCAAAGAAGGAGCAATCGACAACGCAAAAGCAGATGCGTTGACAAGACGAAATTCAGTTAGGAGAGCTTCACAAGCAGCACTCACTATTGTTCACGAACCTACAACAACCAACAAGAAAGATAGGGGGCTCAAAATTTTCTTCTCCATCATGACCAGCCTCCTGATATTCCTGGCATACCCATTCACCGTCCTCACTCTTTTCCGCTTCTTCGGTGTTGGAGGCCGAATGGCGATCGTCCTCCTA
>BRYC01000737.1:5718-33425 GCA_030267985.1 Parmales sp. scaly parma | reverse complement strand
CGCCCACACAATTAGACTACTCGCCGAGTGCGTGTACAACGGCGGCTACGACGTCACCTCCGTCATCCTTTCCTTCCTCTCCCCAGCCCACCTCCCCGTCCAAATCACCCCAACCAGGTGGAAATCTAAAAGAGAAAACGAAGGGAAGAAACCCAATTGAATCAAATCAATTAAATTCGTCTTCATGTCCCAAACGCCTTCAAAATCTGCCCCATACTCGGCCCTCCCCCCCCAAACGAGCTGCTCGCTCCCCCGTGCCTAACTATGAAGTCCCGGAGCTAAAATGTGTGAAAATTTTATAATTTTATTTATTTTAATATTTTTTCTTTTTTTCGCAGCTTAACTTCTATCATGCGACCAATTTTTCTCTTCCTCCTTTCGGCTGCTTGCGCAAACTTAAAGTCACAAAATGCGGTGAAAAATAGAAAAAATGCACCACCGAAACTTCAGTCAGAACTTCAGTCAGAAATTGTTGATGTGCAAGTTGATGTGCAAGAATTCACAATCGCCACCTCCCTGGACCACTTTGACGGTTCAAACATCGACACCTTGACGCAGCGATATTTCATGAGGACCGACTTCCGAAACTCCACTTCACGCAACAACTATGGATTCATTTGTTGTGGAGGAGAGGGACCGGAGCTTGACAGCACCGTCCTTACAACTTCAGCTCACTGCACCGGGGACATGATTGAGCTTGCCTCCAGACTGCCGGAGGACTCCTCAATTACCATGTTCGCGCTTGAGCACCGTTACTACGGCAAGTCGTTCCCCTCGGATGTTGTCATGAAATCAGATGAGAAGTTCAAATTTCTTAGCTCGAGGCAGGCAATCAACGACGTGGCAAATCTGGTGCAGTTCGCCAACGAGAATTTGATGCCTGCGAATTCCCAATGGGTGACTTTCGGAGGGTCCTACCCGGGCATGGTTGCCGGTTGGAGTCGCTCTAAGTTCCCTCATCTTATTGAAGCCAGCGTGTCTAATTCAAGCCCGATGCAGGCATCGGTGGAGATGGTGCAGTACAACGAGGTTGTGGGCAAGGATTTAGCCGACGAGTACGTTGGAGGATCCACGGAATGCCAGAAAATTGTTGTTGAGGGGCACGAGCAAATTGTCGCCATTTTCGAATCCAACAACGACGAAGAAATTCTCGCGCTCGCCAAGACGTTCAACGTCTGCGAGCCGAGGAGCCTCCTCAACATTCCAAACCAGCACAGTTTCGCGGGCGACGGCGTTGTTTACGTCCCCGCACAGGAGAATGACCCATCTTGCACAACTCCGGAGTGCAACATAAGGGGAATTTGCTCAAGTCTCATCTCTTCCGCGTCCACAGCGTCGTCCTCGCTAGAGGCCCTCGCTCAGCTCAGTGCTTCCCAGCAGGGAGGCGACTGCGTTTCAGTGAACGCCGAATTCGAGGCCAAGTACTTCAAGTCTGACGCGGCGGTCACTTCCGGAGACGCGTCGTGGCTGTATCAGACTTGCAGGTGAGCGAGCGAAGCGAGCGAGCCTTGACGAAGACTAGCATACTCGCGATGAATCAACACCCGCGAAATGGTTACAGTCATAATGGCTACACCCACTACTAAACTAACATTATATTATTCCACTCAATTCTTTTGACCATTGTAGCGAATTTGGATTTTATCAAACATGTCCTGAGGACTCAAATTGCCCGTTTGCCAAGGGTTTCCATCTTTTAGAGTATGATCTGGGATTGTGCGAAGAGGTTTTCAATATCAAGGGAGACACAGTTAAGGGGAACATAGAAAGGACTAATGTGTTTTATGGTGGATGGAATATATCAGATGATAACATTTTGTTTGTCAACGGCGACGTTGATCCTTGGAGTGCTCTGGCTGTGACTACGGAAAATGCGTTGAATGAGCCGCCTGACAACGTGTTCTGGGTCGAGGGCAGCTCACACCATTTCTGGACCCACCAGGTGTTGGAGACTGACGACGAAAATATTGTTTCGGCGAGGGAGAGGATTTGGAAGAGCGTCGAGAAAATGTTAAAAAAGTAAATTTAATTTATAGAGAAGCTTTTTTAAGGTTGCCGAGATCCACAGTCTCCGCGAACCCCTCGACGGATTGCAAATTATCAAGTAGCGGTTTCAAAACGCGCGTGACTGCCTGCTCCTTCGTTACGCAATCCACCATCAGACTCAAAACGGGATCGTGAACGCTCTTTCGGAGCATGAAAAAACCGCCTGTCAGCTCGTTAGTGAATCGGACACGGATGCCAGGTTCAATGTTCTCCTTATCAATCTCTCCGAGGCCTGGAGCCATCGATGCGACCACTTCGATGAACTTGTCAAACAGAATTGGAAGGTCAGAAAGCAAGCCTGATAGCACGTCAAATCTAATTTCCGTTTCGAATTCGCACTGCGCCGAGCGCCGAGCGAAGATAGATTATTAGTGGTGGCCCGCATGCTCGTCTTCATCAAGGCTTGCGAGCAAAGCGAGCCAGCAACACAACACTAGTTGCGACTTGCTCGCTTTTTGCTGCTCGCTTCGCTCGCTGGCTCGCATGTCGTCTTCATCAAAGCTCGCGCACTTCGCTCGCTCACTCACCTCCTCCAGGTTAATTAACTGCTCCAGAGGGTTCGTTTTCGGATGCTGGACCAACTCGTTGAGTATAAACATAGCTGTAAACATGCCGTCGTCGCTATAATCGTTTGATCTCATTGCACAGTGGCCAGAGGTTTCAATGGCGATTGCAGCGTTCAAAACTTTCCCCTTGCCTATCACGTTGTTGTAGCCCTTCAAATGTCTCGTGTGCACACAATTATGCTGCTCGAGAAATTTTGTCAACCCTTCCGAGGTGGTGGAATCCGTTACAATAACATGCTTTTCGTTGTTGTTGCTGCTGCTGCTGGGGAGGAGGGCGGCGAGCAACGCAATCAAACGGTTTTTGTTCACGACCTCGTAGGACCCGTCGTGCTTGTTGGGGAGGAGGAAACCAACGCGGTCGGCATCCGTATCGAAAAGGATCCCCACGTCAGCAGCGACTTCCTGGCAGCGAAGCCGGGTATCGGCAGTCATGAGTTCGCACTCGGGGTTGGGCGGGTCGCCACGTGGAGGAAAGTTTGGGTCGGGGGTGCAGTGCATTTTGAAGGTTTGCGCACCAAGAGAGGTGAGCAGATCAGCCAGAATGAATCCAGAGCCGGAACCGCTGTTGACGACAACTTTCAGTTGTTTGATGTTGCTGTTGTCTGCTGCAAGGAGTGGGAATGATTGGGTCAAATACTTGAGGTAGCTTGGAATGAGATCGGTAATGGGGGGGGTGAACTTGGGGGGGGCAAATGACGGTGATTGCGATTGCGATTGCGATTGCTCGGTGGCGCCATCCTCCTCGCGCATTTTGTCAGCATGCAGGAGGAGGGCAACGATCTCAGAGCTGGTGAGCCCTCTCGCTGAATTCTGTCCGGAAGAATCGTCACGAACGAAAAACTTAAACCCGTTCTTATCCCGCGGAAGGTGCGAGGCAGTGACCATCACCGAAAATGCGTACAAGCTGCTTCTCGCAAAGTAGCATTGGGCCGGAGTGGTTGAGAGCTTCGTGGAGGTGACTTGGGCACCCTGGAACCGGGCTCCTAATGCAAAGTGCTCGGAGAGTGAACTGCTGTGGCTCCGAGGGTCGTACCCGATTACAATAGTGGAGGTGGAGGTGGAGGTGGAGGTGGAGGTGGAGGAACAGGCACGCGCTGCAAAAGCGCGACCTATGTAGAAAGCTGCCGTGAACGACAGAGGAGAGGTTTCTCCAACTACACCACGTACATCAGAGCCAGAGTGGAGGTCAATGAAAGAGGAGGTTGTATGCATGGTGAGGGTCAGGCCTGAAGCGGCAATTACTAGAATGAATAGCAGCCACATGATTGGGTTTTTAGGTTTCGATATGTACACTGCAGGCACGCAGGGGAAATTTGCAAAAAATCACGTGATTACACTTCTGACTTTAGTTCGTTTATAAAGTACACCATTTGGCTAGCTACTAGAGTAGCTACTAGACGTAAACCCAGTGCCCCCCCAGCCCAACTTTTTTGACGCGTTCCCTATTTATAAATACCAAAGTCTCATGATTTCCTCCCTCCTCATTATGAATGCTAAGGGAGATGTAGTCATCAGCCGCCAGTACCGCGGCGATGTGTCTGTAACAGCCGCAGAAGCATTTCGGCTGAAGATCGTTGCTGCCAAAGAAACAGGTGAGCTGTTATTGTATTTACTGCAATTACAATTACAATTGCAATTGATATTAACCCCCACCCCCCACCTCTCAGGCACAACCCCCCCAGTCGCCAATGTGGAAAATAGCAGCTTCCTCTACACCCGTCACCTCAACTTGTACTTTGTTGCAGTGACCCGGTCCAACGTGAACCCTGCGCTTGTGTTTGAGTACCTGAAGCAAAAAGTTTTAATCCTCAAGGCGTACCTTGGCGACAAGTTCGACGAGTCCAACATCAGGAACAACATGACTTTGTTGTATGAGCTCCTGGACGAGACAATGGACTTTGGCTACCCTCAGAACTGCGCCATTGATGTGCTTCGCCTCTACATTAATTTGGGCTCGGTCAAGCAACAAGAAATTGTTGAACCGAGCCAGCTCACATCCCAAATCACCGGGGCAATTGACTGGCGAAGGGAAGGCATCCGCCACAAGAAAAACGAGGTGTACATCGATGTACTTGAATCGGTGAATCTCCTGCTTTCCTCAACGGGCAATATTTTGAGGAACGAGGTGACTGGGCAGGTGATGATGAACACGAAGCTCACGGGCATGCCCGAGTGCAAGTTTGGATTGAATGACAAGTTGGTCATTGACAAGGAGAAGAAGAGGTGAGTGAAAACTAACCTACTCACCAACTCACCTACTCACCTACTCACCTGCTCAACTATGTCCAGCGCAAAGAGCGGGGTAGAAATCGACGACTGCACCTTCCATAGGTGCGTTCGCCTCGGAAAGTTCGACGCGGACAGGACCATCACCTTCGTGCCGCCCGACGGCGAGTTCGAGCTGATGCGGTACCGCGTCACTGACAATGTGAATCTCCCATTTCGGATAATTCCGAACATTGCCGAAAACGGGCAGCAAAGGATCGGCATCAACGTCAAGGTTGCGGCCTGCTTCAGCGACAAACTATTTGCCACGCACTTTGTTCTTAAGATACCAGTGCCGGCGAACACAGCCAGGGCGAAGATTAGGACTAGCTTCGGCAGGGCCAAGTACGAGCCCGAGCAGTGCGCTATTATTTGGAGAATCAAGAAGTTCAACGGAAAGCAGGAGTGCGAGCTGGCCGCGGACGTGGAGCTGATGCAGCTCGTTAGGCCAAAAGCGTGGAGCAGGCCTCCCATCAGCGCAGAGTTCCAGGTGCCAATGTTCACGAGTTCAGGTGTGCACGTCAGGTTTTTGCGCGTCTACGACAAAAGCGGCTACAACACCAACAGATGGGTCAGGTACATCACCAAAGCGCCGGCGGAGGCGTACAGCATTCGGATTTAAGTTATAGGGGGGGATTTAAATAAGGATAGGTTAAAAAAAAATGAGGAAAGGGAATTTCTTTTTTCTCAAAATTGTTTTTTTATGGTTTCCATCGTGTGTGTGGATGTTTAGTCATCTCCTTCCTCGTTCGGCTCCAACTCCGCTATTTTTATTATGTGATGGTTCTTAATTTCATGTTGTTGTTGTTGTTGTTGTTGTTGTTGTTGTTGTTGTTATTATTGTTGTTTTGGGTTTCCATCTAGTGGGAGTGATCTGGATTGGGAGGTGGGCTGGGGAGAGGAAGGAGAGGATCTCGGAGGTGACGTTGTAGCCGCCGTTGTGCACGCACTCGCCGAGTAGCCTCATGACTTTCTCGAGGGGTGAGGTGTTTTCGTTTGGCTCCAAAAACGACACAAATTCCCACTTGTAGACGATGTGGAGAATGAGGTTGAGGATGGGGGTGAGGGCTGTGAGGTGGTACTCACGGCAGGGGGTGATTCTAACCGTGTGGTCTGTGTTGGCCGAAACAATGTAGTTGGAATCGGCCGTGATGGTGAGCTGGCTGGTGTCGAATTCCTGCTCGAACGTGTGCTTGAGCTCGAAAGTCTCAGCATCCCAGATCCTCATCGTTTTGTCGTAACCACCGGCACTCACAAGAACACGCCCGTTGGGGGAGTATGAGACGCTATTGACGTACCAGGTGTGAGCCTGGTCGATGCTCTTCACCAAGCTTCCATCGGCAGGGTTCCAAAATTTGATGGAATGATCGTCACTTCCCGAGCAAAGGAGTTTGCAGTCGGGAGAGAACGAGAGGGTCTTGACCCAGTCGGTGTAGCCCTCCAACGTGTGCGCTAAGATGGCATTTCCCTCGTTGAAGCTGTAGAGGTTGATGGACAGCCAACTTCCAGTAGCCAGCTGCTTGCCGTCGGGGGAGAAGCACACTGCAAAAATCGAATTCGTGTGATCCTCTAGCACTTGCACTCTCGCCCACTCGCCACCCTCCCCCGACTCCGACCAAATCATCATCTTCCCATCATCTCCACCAGAAGCAAAGTGGGAGCCTGATGGAGAGACGGTGACGCAATAAACCCACCCATAGTGTCCGATTAAGGTCTGGGCTAAATCGAGGGAAGGGCTCAGTACCTTCAAGTTGCCACCATCACCACCATAGCCACAAGCCACAAAACCCGAGCCATCAAGATAACAAAGACCAGTGACACTTACAGCAAAAACATTGTCAGCTTGATACTTTACAATGCCAGTCTTTGTCGAATGGACAATTATGATGCCATCATCGCCAACCGAAACCACATAGCTGTTGCCCTGTGACAAGGCCACGCAGTTGAGAGGACTGGAATGCCCAGAGAGTACACCTGCAATCATCACTTTAAAACGCAAAACCAATATAAAATAATATTTCAAATTGTTCTCCCAGTCCCTCGTCCCATCCTTCTTCACCCTCAATCCCCCAGCACCACACCACTCAACCAGACTTTGACTAAATGCTACCAATAAAACAAGGTTGTTTGCTTCTTTCTCTTTTAACTTTTGTCACAGCCCTCACTATGAAAGACACTCACACTAGCGGCCCTGTTATATTTCTTCACGGGAAGGGCAACACTGGTCTCAGTTTCCAAACAAAGATGAAACCGTTCGTAGATGACCTTTCTACCTCAAGTACATGCACATTCTTAACTTCCCCCACCCCTGGTGAGTGGTGGAAATTGAAGGAGGGAGAGCGAAGTGGTCAAGCCCTTTCCTACCCAGGCTACGAGGATTCCGAGTCGCTCGTTCTCGAAGCAATTCGTTCTTCAAACCCTCGTGCTCTCCTCGGTCAATCGCAAGGGGCGATCCTTCTCTTCTCTATGATTGCGCGTGGCGTCCTTCGCAATTTCAAGGGCAACATTGTCTTGAATGGCATCCAATTTCCGAAACCATTTGCTAGTATAATTACTGAGGCGGAAAAAAACTGCGAGATAATGTTCACTGGAAAACTCCTCCTCCTCATTGGCACCAACGACGAGATTTCCCCACCTTCTGGCGCCATGAAGTGCTACGAGTCTCTTTCCAAACTTTGCCAGAGTGTAGAAATCTGTGAGCATGATGGCGGCCATTCAGTCCCAATCTTCGACGATGCAGCAAGATTAAAAATTAAAAAGCATGTATTATAGCATAATAGTAAATAATAAAATAAATTCAAGTCCATTCATTCTTTAAAATCCTCTACATCTTGCCGTCAAATCTCCCTAAATCCCATCCTGTCTTCCCGCCGCCCTGTCGCGTTTGCGGGATGATGACGAACTGCGTCGCCGGATCCGCCGATTTCACCATTCGGCGGAGGGTAGGGTTTGCCCTCATGTCCTCTGGGCTCGCGTAGCCGTGAGTAACAGCTCCGCTCTGCCAATTCATCAAAGGACTGGGAAGGGCAGGCTGATCTTCGCATTTGAAGTCCACAAGGAGGGTATAATGGCCTTTGCGCAGGAACACATCCCCATACTTGTTCTTTTGTAACCCTGCCCGGTCATACTCTTCCTTGAAGCTCAAGGCCATCTTGGCAAGATCTTCCCTCTTAAATTCGATCACTTTCTGCATCCAAACCTGCAAATCCAGCCCCGCCGCACATTCCTTCGGGTCCTTCTCCAAAGCCAACACTGCTGGCATTCTTTCCTCTGATACGGACCTGCAAAATTCCCTGGCGGCTTTGGCGTCTGGGACAGCAAAATTCGACTCCATTATCAACATGAGCTCCTTCCGCATCTTGCACATCAACTTATGCCCAGCTTTCCAATGACTCCTTTGACAATCAGCATTGCAGTAGCTGACGCAGTGGCACCCGGAACAAGTGAGGAGACACTTTGGGTCAGGAGGTTTCACTTTGCAGCTATTACAGAGTTTTGTGCCACAGTAAAGATCATTATAACCAACTCCATTGTTTGCTTCTAGGAAAGCAGCAGCATCAATGACTTCCATGGTGAAAGTGGGGGAGAGGTTGCTTTATGAGGGAGCACTCCGGAGGTTTTCGGTCACCTTGCTCATAAAAATGACTAAGGCGAACATTTAAGATAAAAATGACTCCGAAAATTTCAGATTCACTTTAAACATTTATAATAGCATCGCGGGCTCATAGAACTTGCAAACAACACTTCCGAGCTTCAGTTCAGTAAACATTCTCACCGAACAAATTTCTCACAATTGCAACTCATCAATAAGGATTCGCAATAGTAGAAATTAAAATCCAAATCCAAAACCCAACCCAACTTCATACAATGTCAGCACAACCAGCCCCACTGATATCCAACCTTTGGTGCGATGACTCAGTCGTCACCATCTCGGACGATGTAATTTTTTGGAGCCTTCTATCCGTCACTTTTGGAATAACCTCTGTGGGAATTTTCCTGGCAGTGTGTTTCTGCCGAAAGCCTCCCAACAAGAGCCTAGCCTCTCTGGAGAGCCAGCGGATGTACTACGCCGAGTGGGTCGGTAGGTGGCCCTTTGTGAAATTCGTTCTGATGGCCGGTCTGATGATCCTACTCAGTGGCCTTGCGATTTTCACCAAGTGCGGGACGCTTCGTCCCTTCGAAATTGACAAGGAAACAGAGAACTACATCAAGTCGGACTCTCCCATTACTCAGCAGGTGAGCGCAGATAGAGCGAGGCACATTACAATTGTTTTTTGGAATGTTTAAATGTTAGTTTTTGGAAGTGTGGAAATTACTTGGGTTGTGAAAGGGGGGGAGACTCTTCCCTCCTCCTTTTCACTGCGCTCGGCTTCCCGCTGCTCTCGGCTTCCCGCTGCGCTGGTGCTGCGCTCGGTTCGATGGACGCAGCTTCGCTCGCTCACAGTTTTTTCCTAACCCCAAACACCACTCCCCCCAACTCCCCCCAACTCTCCACTCCACTCCCCCCAACTCCCCCACAAACCCAGTTCGACGCCCTGGCTGCCGCCATGACAGACAACACCCTGAACGGCGAGTGGCCCTACCGTCGGATGGACAACCTCGTGAAAGAGCCCCAGAGCCTCGTCTCGCACTTGGGCCGGCACGGCGAGCTCATCTACAGCGACAAGCACCTTAGCGTTCTGCTTGGGGACGTGGACGTTGAGCAGCAGCAGGGTTCCCCCTACGACTTTGTCGCGTTCAACCAGACGCAGACGCAGACGCAGACGCAGACGCAGACCCACACCCAGACCCAGACCCGGACCCACACCCAGACCACTTCGCGAAGGCTGGCGAAGCGCGAGGGGATGACTGACAAGTCCGTGACATTCGTGTACGTGTCCCGCGAGCGCCCAGGCAACGTCTTCACCGACGCGAACATGATGGCGATCCGTGAGCTCGAGACGAGCCTTTATTCCCTCCCCAAGTATAAAAAGGCGACCGACAAGTTCGGCTTCTGCAGGTGAGTGAAGTGAGCGCGAGTAATTTGCAAAATGTGTGCTAAACTAACAAATTGGTACAAATTAGGTCCCAGAATTACTACGATTCGAGCAAGAGCAAAAATGCCTGCGCGAAGCAGGCTTCGGCGGTCAGCGAGTGGTTCTTCAGGGAGGACACCGCGGGGAAGGACCAGCTCATGGACGTTGACGAAACGCTGCGGGGCATGGCACAGAGCGGTACAATAATCTTTATGGATCTGTTCTTCAGCTTGGACCACCTCCAGAGCAACTTGACCAGGAGCACATTCTTTTTCGAGTACGAGACGAGTGCTGACAACGACGCGGCGTTCAGGAGTTTTTTGATCGACGATTTGGTGCTCTTGGCGCAGGGAAGCGACCAGGACGAGAATAAGGACTTTAGGTGAGCGAGCGAATCCCTGACGTACGTTTTGTTGGCTTGTTTTGGACAGTGTTGGAATAATCGCATTTTCCGATTCAGCGTGATTCGCCCTTTTTGAGTTTTTTTTGAGATTTCACATTAGCGCGCACATGCATGACCCTGATCTGGACCGTCTCTGAAAAAACCCGCCACCGTGTCCAATTGTGAGCGCCTAAAACCTCCACCGGGAGCAATGCTGCGGAGGATTTTTCCATTCTGAGCCCGCGTGGGAAACCGGTGATGATCGAGCCGAGCTGGAAGAAAGACAGGGGTGTAGCAATCTCGTCCCCACTTGATATTTTGTTGGTAGTGGCACCCGGCGCATGTGCAAACCCAGCTGTTGAATTTTTTTGCATGAGGGGGGGCGGTGGAGCACGGCAAGGTGACTTGATAAGAAATCGGCGATGAAGATCACCAAAGAATCCGTGTACGGAGTTGCGGCCGATTTAGTAATTCGCCTTTTTTTGCCAATTTTAAGTTTTCACATCCTCGCACTCCTAACCTAACCCACTCATTTTTGCTTTCCCAGAACTTTGTACTATGATGGCGGGACTTTGTTTGACTGGGAGGTTGACCAGGCGGTGTTTGCGGATAGGTGAGTCTCACTCAGTCTCCGCTTGCCTTATGGAAGACGAGAATACGAGCCCAACACCACCATGCATGAACAATATGTAATCGTTTGGCTCACTCCCTCCCCCCTGCTTCATTAAAAATGCGCCTCGCAGCAAATTCGCCTTTCTCTCATTCCTCACCGTCCTGGTGTTTGTGTGGTTTCACACCAAGTCGATCATTGTGTCCGTAATGGGCATGCTCGGGGTGGTGTCGTCGATTCCCATCACCATCTTTATCTACACCCAGATCCTGGGAATCGACCACATGTCGATCCTCAACTTTCTCTCCCTCTTTGTCATCATGGGAATCGGCGCTGACGACGTCTTTGTGTTTTTCGACACGTACGACATAGTCGCCAACGAGCACCCGGACATCGAGGACGACATTCCGCTGCGAACTGCCTTGACGTTCAGGAGGGCTGGCGGCGCGATGCTGGTGACTAGCGTGTCCACCGCGGCGAGTTTCTTCGCCAACTGGGTTAGCAGCTTGCCGGTGATCAAGGAATTCGGGCTGTTTATGGGGTTAGTGGTGGTGGTGAACTTTGTCATCGTGCTGACCTATTTCCCCAGGTGAGTGAGCGAGCGAAGCGAGCGAGCCTTGATGAAGACGAAAATACTCGCGATTAATCCCGCGAAATGGCTACAGAAGGCTACATTCACTACTAAACTAACATTAATTATTCCACTCAATTCTTTTGATTCGCTCATTTTTGCTCTTGCTTCATTAAAAATGCGCACAATCTCGCTTCGCTCGGCGCAGCATCACAATCTGCGAGCACAAGTGGTGCAGCTGCTTCGGTGGGGGGAGAAGGAAGCAGTCGGTGGGGGTGAAAGCTAAGAAGAGAACAGGAAGGAGCAGGAAGAATTTCACCAAAGATCCGAGGTGAGTTGGGAGCTGCGAGCGAAGCGAGCTAGTCACAGCAGGTATACGATGTTGCTGGTTCGCGATCCACTAAAAAATTCTACGGCGCAGCATCAAAAGCAGCTTCAGAAACAACAAGGGAAATTTGGGAGTTGTCGACGAGGAGAACCCGATCAGCTCTGACGAGAGCGGCGATGAGCCCAACGATGGCAACGAAGTGGTGCTTCCCGTCGCGAGCAAGTACGAGAACGAACTGCAAGGTAAGTCTCACTCAGTCTCCGCTTGCCTAGAGGAAAACGAGAATACGAGCCACTACGAAACTAATATGATATACAGAGTCGGACAAGAAGTTGGACAGCCGCGAAGACTTGAACAAAGCTTCTCCGACGATCGCGCGAACGCCAAATCAGCTGGTTGAGCAAAACCGCCCAGGGTTGTTGGATTTTACCGATTCTGGGTCTTCAGACACGGACTTTGGGAGCAGTAGGCAGGGCATGTTCACCAGCATGAAGGGCTGGGCCAACGGATCATCCACCGACCGCGCTACGACGGACTATACGAACGAGGAAAACCGGCTAACCAGCGACGACGGTTGGGGATGGCTCGACAGGTTCTTTCACAACACGTGGGCGCCATTGATTTACAAATTCCGGCACATCATATTTTTTGGAGTGACCGGAATTGTGATTTTTTGCGCCGTTTCGGCGTTCATGTTTTTGGTGCCCGCGGACAAGCCCCCCTCCTTCTTCCCCGAATCCCACAACTTGGGGATGCTGGAAATTGTGAACGCCGATTACGTTGCCTCCTCCTCGGTGAGTGAAGATGTGTTTTGCGCAATTTCACCTAAATTCTAACCCTTTCCCCTTTTCCCCTTTAGATGGATCTCGACGCCGCCGACGCGGTCGCCTTTGGAGTGATGGACTCCGGTGGCGGGTCCACCCCCTCGGGAGGGTCCGGTGACGGAACTTGCCCCTCCGTGGAGGGGTCAGTTTGCTCCGGCCAAGGCAGCTGCAACGCCCGGCTGGGCAAGTGCCTGTGCTTCGGCGACTACGCCGGCTCGGACTGCTCCACGGACACGAGCTCGACGCAGAGGATCGGAAACATTGTCCTTTCTGCCGGAGGGAGCAACATCAACGTTGTGAGCGTCGCCCCAGGCTTCGAGGACGTTGAGAGGGAGATTACGCTGACCAACAACGGGGAAACAATCTTGAACTACTATCTGTTCCACACTGACGGTGCAGGCACGCCTTCGTACTACACGACGGACGCGTCCACGCTGCCGAACTGGCTGAGTTTGAATAGCTACAGCGGGGCAATTTTCGGCGGAGCGTCGAAAAGGTTGGTGGTTACTGTTGACCCCAGCGCAGCTTGCGGCGACGGAGTGACTAGCTGCTCTCCTTTTGTGGAGGGGGGGGATAACAGCTTGCGGTACACGTGGCACTTGGTCGACAGCGGGAAGGCCGCGGACCCCATTCCGATGACTGCCAGGTGAGACGAAGAGGAGCGTTTTTAAGCGCCGAACAAATTTTAACTTAACATTATTCCACTCAATTGCAAATCGGATTATATATTACAAAATATATTATAAAATAATGCTAGCGTCGTGGTCAACACCGCAACCCCAAGCTCCGCGCCAAGCTCCGCTCCAAGCAACGAGCTCGCTCACTGCAGCAGCGGAGCCAAGGACGGAGACGAGTCCGACGTCGACTGCGGGGGGTCCGACTGCGAGCCCTGCGGAACTGATAAAGGCTGTGATACGTCGCAGGACTGCGTTAGTCAGAACTGCAATGAGGGGACGTGCGCTGCGCCTACCGCTGCGCCGAGCGGGGCGCCTAGCGCTTCGCCGAGCGGGGCACCGAGTGCGGCACCGAGCATGAGTCCGAGTAAGGCGCCCAGCGGAGGTGAGATTGGGGGATGTATGTATGATGTATGTATGTGCCTTGATATTTACGAACTAATCCCAATTTTTTTCTTCTTTTTCTTCTTTTTTTTCTTTCTCTCTCTTTTTATTAGCGCCAACAAACCTTCCGAGCCGTGCCCCCAGCCAAGCGCCAAGTCGTGCGCCCAGCGCGGCACCAAGCTTCGCGCCAAGTCGAGCCCCGAGCGCGGCACCAAGCCTCGCACCCTCCTTCGCCCCCTCAAGCAGCCCAACTGGCGACCACTGCGGCAACTCCGTCAAAGACGACGACGAGACCGACGTGGACTGCGGCGGGAGCGAGTGCCCAGGGTGCGGGTCGGGGGAGGACTGTTCGGAGCACGACGACTGCGTTAGCAAGCACTGCGACGACTCGGGGGCGTGTAATGCTGCGCCGAGCGCTGCGCCTAGCGCGGCGCCGACCGGGGCGCCGAGCAAGGCGCCGACTGGGCAGCCGAGCCGAGCGCCCAGCGGAGCTCCGTCCGCAAGTCCGAGCCAGGCGCCGAGTCAGGCGCCTAGCGCTGCGCCCAGCAAACCGCCGAGTCGAGCTCCGAGTGCGGCACCGAGTATAAGCCCGATGCCGAGCGAGGCTCCGAGCAGGGCGCCGAGCGGGTGAGTGGAGAATTGTTGATTCCCGTTTCCTTTTTCTTTTTCCTTTTCCTTTTCTTTTTCTTTTCTTTCCTTTCCTTTTCTTTCTTCCTGTCTGATTTCAATTTTGTTAACCCATTCCCTTTTCCTTTTCCCTATTTCCCCCTATTTTCCCCTATCTTTCCAGCTCGCCAAGCTCCGCCCCCTCCGTCGCCCCCTCAGCAGGAGGCTGCACCGACTCCGTCAAAAACGGCGACGAGACCGACGTCGACTGCGGCGGCGGAGACTGCCCCCGCTGCGAAGCGGGGGAAGACTGCTCGGAGCACGACGACTGCGGGTCAAGGGCCTGCTTCGAGTCGGTTTGCATCGCCGCCCCCAGTGCAGCTCCGTCCTCCGCCCCTTCAGCTGCTCCTTCCTCGGCGCCCTCCTCCGCCCCATCGACGAACCTCCCCTCAGCTGCTCCATCCGAAGCCCCATCCTCGGCCCCCTCCTCCGCCCCTTCGGCGGCTCCGTCCAGGGCTCCGTCCTGGGCTCCCTCCGCGGCACCGTCCGTCATTGAGTGCCTCGACGACGTCAAAAACGGCGAGGAGACTGACGTGGACTGCGGAGGGAGCGAGTGCCCGGCGTGCGGAGCTGATAAAGGCTGTGTCGAGTGGCAGGACTGCGTTAGTCAGAACTGCAATGAAGGGACGTGCGGGGCGGCACCGACCGCTGCGCCTAGCAGCTCGCCGAGCGAGGCACCGAGCGAGGCTCCGAGCGGTGCTCCTAGCCGCCCCCCCAGCCGGGCGCCGAGTCGTGCGCCAAGCGCTGCGCCTAGCGTGGCTCCGTCCAAAGCTCCGTCCAAGGCGCCAAGCGCTGCGCCGAGCGGGGCTCCCAGTAGGGCTCCCAGTTCGGCGCCGAGTCGAGCGCCCAGCTCCGCGCCATCTACGAACCTTCCGAGCAACGCGCCGAGTTCCGCGCCTACGAGCCTGACGTGTAACAACAGGTACTGCAGCTACCACGGGAGGTGCGTCGAGAATGATAGCAGCAGCAGTCAATCGGAGGTCTGCCAGTGCTTCCCGGGATACCTCGGGACGCAGTGCGAGGCGGTTGAGACGGTTGAGAAGGCTACGGATATTACCGTTGATCTTTATTGGGGGATTAAGGGCATTGATCGGAAGTTGAGCACGACGGACTTTAAGGCGGGGGCGCCGGTCTACGACGAGAACTTTGACATAAGCGATGCGGAGACGCAGGTGTTCCTCCGCGACGTGTGTAAGAAGTTCCGAGCGAGCAGTAATCTTGGGGTGTTCAACGACGGGAGCGACTGGATCTGCACGATGGAGCTGTTCGACTACTGGCTCAACGTGACGGCCGCATGGCCGGATGGGCCGGTGACTAACACAGGCCAGAAGAAGCAGAGAACAGCCGTCAGCGAGGCGGATGTTCTGCCGCTGGGGAAGGCCATTCTCACTGAGAAGCTGCAGGAATTCTTCGTCAACGGATACGTTAGGGACAACAGCAAAGTCGGCAGGCCGATCATTCGAACCTTCAAGCACAAGGACTTCATGGGAATGGACCAGGAGTCCGGGGATGTGAAGTGGGTGAGGGTAGGGGTGGACACGACTATCGACGAGGGGGTGCCGGCCGTTGAGGCCGAGGCGTTGCAGCTTAGCTGGGACGCCTTTATCGAAGACTTGAACGAGGTCTCTCCGGCGAAGTTGGGGAGCGCGACCATGTCCAGCTTCCTTTGGGTGCGCGTCACGACGGAGCTGATGCTCATCAGGTGAGAAGCGTCCGAAGACGTTACGCGTTGGAGTTACGGCCGATTCAGTTAGTCGCCCTTTCCCCCTCTCTTTGTCGACTAACATTTATTCCACTTCTCGCTTCTTCGCTCGGCGCTAGGTCGACAATCACGGCTTGGGCAATTTCGAACATTTCCGCCTTCGTTGCGATTATAATTTTCACCAAGAGTCTTTACATTGCCACCATGACGACCCTGTGCATTTTCTTCATCGTGCTCACGTTGCTGTGGTTCATGGTGGCGATTTGCCAGTGGCCGCTGGGAGCGATGGAGGCCCTTTCGATTACAATCTTCGTTGGAATGAGCTGCGACTACTGCTTGCACATCGCTCACGCGTTTATGCACAGCCAAGCTCCGTCCGCGCACCTGAAAGTGCGCGAGGCACTGGCAATCATCGGAAACAGTGTGCTTGGAGCAGCTGTCACGACCTTCGGCAGCTGCATATTTTTGCTCCTGTGCACCATTGTGTTCTTCGAGAAGGTGAGTCAGTGTCAGTGAGCAAGCCAACGAAAACCCCAACCTCAACCCTCAACCTAAACCCTAACCTAAACCTAAACCTAAACTAACGCTCCGCTTTCCTCCGCACAGATGGGCATAATCATTGCCGTGAACACAATTGCCAGTTTGTTCTTTGCTCTGGTTTTCTTCCCTAGTCTGCTGACCTTGTTCGACAATAGCGTCAAGGCAGCGAAGAAGGGGATGCGGAGAATGAACTCGAGCGGGGAGAATGAAGGAATGGAGGCTTTGGCCACTGAGAGCCCCACGAAAAACAAGAATAAGAGCAAGAGCGAGAGCAAGAGCAGGGGAGAATTTGCGAGTGCAGACCCCGAGGAAGGGCTCGGGGATGATTTTGGGAATGAGGGGAGACAGTCGGCAGACAGTGAAGCATTTGAAATGGTTAACCTGCACCCAAATGAGAATTTCACGCAGATTGAGGGGGGGAAGAGCGATAGTCTCGATAAGTGAAGTCTCGATAAGTGAAGTTTTGATAAGTGAAGAGAGTGATAACATAAAACGAAAATTTACAGAGCAAACGAGCTCGAGCGAGATCTTGGCCGTGATGATGCGGCACTCTTACACTCCCCCTCCCCCCCTCCCCCACCACCTCTAGACCAAAATTTCTCGAGCCAGCCTGCCATCAATCCCTTAACCTCGCTGTTTCTCGTAGTTTCCATTTTTTCGACCCTCCCTCCCCCACCACTCCCGCAAAACAACACTCCCCAGTGCAAGTCCACCACGAATTGCTCCTGCTTTAGCCTCAGAACTTCTCCCTCGCCGAAACTTGTCGATACAAAATCTACGCCGAGCGAAATTAAGCGCAATTGTGCGCATTTTCAACGAAGCCCACGAGAGCGAGAGTGGGTTAGGAGTGGGTAAGGAGTGGGTTAGGAGTGGGTTAGTCGCTTCGCACCCTTCTGTCACAAGGCTCGCTCACCTCCAACGCAAGCCTCGATCCTATTACTGATCATTTCCGGCTGCAGAAACATCTTCATCCCCGCCGTCGCTGTTTCGACCACGTGCACACCTGTTGCTGCCTGAACCTCAACTAGCCTCCCAGTCAGACCGCCGAGCCGTCTCGCATCCAACACAACATCGCATCCAACCTCGCAGCCGCTCGCAACGAACCCGCTCAAAAAACTTGAGTTGAGAAATCCGGTGCCGCCAAAGCAAAGCTCAACTTGGTAGATGTTGGTGTTTGGGTTAAACTTTTTAATGCGCCCTTTTCCAAAAACAGAGCACCTCACACAGCTGCCAATCTGGAAGAACTGCTCGTGGACATTCTCTGGTTGAAAATTTTGCGATTTCAGATTTGTTGTTACTGTTGTGCTTGTTGCTGATGATGCAGTTGTGATGTTGGTAGGTATAATCGAGCGGAATACCCTGCCGATGGTGCTGAGTATTCCTGTACTGTTATTATAGTTGCTGTTACGGGCTGCGTAGGCTGTCAGGGAAGTTTCGGTGCAGGACATCTCGCCGTATGGGAGTTTAACTTTAAGAAAAACAATATATTGTTTTTCTCTAATTTCGAGGATTTTTCCTGTGCCGTAGGGAGTCTTGACATTCGCGCCAATCTCGATAATATTATTTGTTGTAGAAGCAGTAGCGGGGGTGGTGGAAGTAGTAGTAACGTCGTCGGACACTTCTGCTGCTCCTGCTGCTGCTGTTGTTGTTTTTGTTGCGGTTGCTGCTAATTTTGCACGTTCTTCATCCTCCTTTTGGAACATCGTGGACAAAACTGTCTCTAAAATTAAAATCTCAGCCTCCTTGATGTAAACCATCGCCACGAACGACGTCGTGGAAACTTCGACAAACCCGTCGATCCTGAGCCCCGAAACTCTTCCGTTGCCGTACACGCACTGGACGGTGTCGCCGATGCGCACCTTTCTCGCGTTCTTTGGAGTGGGAGGAGCTTTCCCGCCGCTGTTTGAGAAAAACGAGAAGATGCTGCGGCTCTTGTCTCGCCCTTGACCCAACCCCCCTTGTTGTGCCGCCTCTGCCTCCGCCTCCGCCTCCGCCTCCGCCTCAGCTTCCGCCTCGTCGGACAGAATCTTCGGAAGAGTTGGCGGGACAAACTTCTGGATGACATCGCCCCTTAGGGTTGCCACAACGACTGGTCGTTTGGTTTGTGGCGGTGGGGTGGGAGAGGAGGCGGGATTTGCATTTAGATTGAACTCCTCCATGGGCATTGTGGTCGGGATACCGACTGAAAGAAGGGGAGGTGTACGGGGAATTGGTGCGAAGCTGGACGGGTTGCCCATAATTCTCAGCCTTGGGGAGAATCGGGGGGGGGACAGCACATTCACATTGCGGGAATTGGTTGATTTGGGTGAGTTTTGCCCGGATTTGGGGTTGCTGATGCTATTGCTGTTGCTGTTGCTGTTGGCAGCAGCCCGGAGCCTGAGCCGGCTGGAGGATGACATTGTTGCTGAGGAGGTGTAGGAGTTTTGGGGAGATGTATTTCCAGAGCGGGGAATGTTGTTATTGTTGATGCTAATATTTTTCTCGTTGAGCGTTGGCGTTGAGGCGTTGAGCGTCAAGGTCGAGGTTAAAGTCGATTCAACATCAAAGGCGGCGGCTGCAACACTGGCAGCTCTCTCCCTCGCGGCAGCGTTTTCTAAAAAGAACCTGACAGTGCGATCAATATTTTTGCTGTCGATGGCGTCGCTGCGGAAGAAGTTGTCCTCCTCGATGGTCAAAGGGGTGTTGCTGACGCTGCGGTTGTCCCGCTCTCGCTCCAAGGCGGAGAACACGCTGGCTGTCCCTGACTCGTCATCGCCGATTGACGAGATCATCGAAATCATGGACTCAATTTCAAAGTCGTTATCATTTTGATTTGTTACTTGATCAAGAGTGAGTTTGGAGTGGGTTAGTCGCTTCTTCGCACTCTTCATTACTGTCACCCCCCACCCCCCGCTCCGCTCGCTCACCTTGATCTTGATCTTGATCTTGATGATGTGATGCGTTTGTTGTGTCGATCTCGCTGACAGTGGGGAGGAGCCGAACGTCGTTGATGGTGGAGGAGTCGGAGTTGGCTTGCAGGGATTCGGTGATCACGTCGGATGGGGTGGAGGTGTTTTTGGACTTTTCGTATTCGCCCACTTTTGTTTTTAAGTCACGCCAGTCCATCTCGATCTTGTACGTGTTGAAAATTGGGTCGAAGGACAAAATCTTCCCGTTGCCGTACTGCGTCGTTACCTGCTCTCCGACGAAAAAGAGGCTGCGGCGAGTGAAGAAGGTGCGACAACGAATTGAGTGATATAATGTTAGTTTAGTGTGTGGCTCGTAATCTCGTCTTCCATAAGGCAAGCGGAGACTGAGTGAGACTCACCTCTCAGCTCGAATCATCGGGCAGGGGTTGTACTTGTTCTTGACCAAGTGCAAATTCGCGCACCAGATTGACTGGTTCAAATCGGAACGAGCGGCCGTCATGGACGCGAGATTTTCCCAGCTCTTCACGGAGATTTTGTGGAAGTCCTCAACGGCGTCGTAGCAGATTCGCTGCAGCCCTTCCATCCGTATCAAGGGAGGAGATCGCGAAACAGCGTCTAAGCCCGCGGTGACGAAGTTGGTGAAGAAACAGAGCTTCGTGTTGAGGCCAGACTGGCGCCATCGATCGGGGTCGTAGCCGTGGGTCACGTCCAGCGACTGGACCTGGTGGATGTACAAGGCTTCGAGCTTTTTTGGGGCATGAAGGTGCATGAGCTCGCCGCCGCGGACATCGCCTTGGCCATTGTCGCCGACAAACACGTGCGAAAATTCCGGGTAGATGGAGATGTACTCCTTGAAGTTTTGAAACTTCTTCATGGCCATTGGCTCCAAGTCCTTCTTAAACATGTACTCCGTGCCGCTGCTCATGTCACCGGAGAGCAACGAAGGGTTCGTGTGCATGCCTTGGTTTCGAAGCGCAGCGAACTTGGCGTAGTTGCGCCGCTCAGAATGATCCTTGTAAACGTGGGGTCTCGCACTCAAAAAAACTAAGTTTCCAACTGCGCTTGGAGGCCAGCTGACAGGTCCCGTCGTGCCCAAGTCCAGCTCACGGTAAAACGCCAGCACGCCGGGATAAATTATTTTTTTGCCGTAACGCTTGTCTATTCCAGCGGGGTAGTGGCCGGCGGAGCAGCTCAGCGTGTCGTCCACATCGGAGAGGATTTTTCGCCACGGCTTTTGCATTCGCAGTTTGCTCTTCTTCGTTTTGAGGAGCATGTGCGCCTCCTGCACGGCCGCCTCCTTCTTGAAGTGGGTGAGGATCGAGCTTCGCACAACATCACTCCGAATATCATCGAAAATTAGCTTGTGCATGGAAAAGTAATCGCCCTTCGCATCGGTTAGCGTCTTTAGCTGTGAATTGAATGGAATGGAATGGGGTGAGTTTAGTTTAGTTTAGTTTAGTTAGTTTAGTTAGTTTAAAGGTGGATGTGGGTGTGTGTGCTCGCTCACCTCCGAAAGCTCGTCCTGGTTGGTTTTCAGTATCAAGTTCTTGACCCAAGCCTCGGAGCGGGAGTTGGCCGTCATTTTCATCATTTGCATAGCGTCCAACACCGTTGCGCGGGACACAACGTTGAGCTCGGAGATCCGATTCACCGCGAGCAGCTCGCAGAGCTCGGTCCGGTGCTGACCGCCGTACCCGCGGTGGTCCTTCACCTTGTACAAAAGCAGCCCCAGCTTCACCCTCGTGACCAAGAAATTTAGCGCCTTGGGCTGCAATTGAAAATTGGTTAGGCTATATTTTGTATCAAAATGGTGGTTTGACATGACACTTCCAGCTCACCTCCGCCTCGGACAGAACATTCAATATGTCACGCTCCTTCCCCATTATATAACCCGCGTTGATCACGTTGTTGATGGTCGAGGGGATTATCACTTGGTCTATGCATGCTAACGCATGATTTATCTCGGCCAAGAGGTTCTCAACTGGGACCCCATCCTCAGTCAGGTTGTTGGCGGAAGACAGGCCAATGTGCGAGGAAGAACGACGGATATTCGGAACGCGGGAGATGTTAGCTCGGTGGAGGAACCGATCATACGCGTGAATCACGTAGCCGCAAAAGAGGACAACCAAAAATCCCAATGAGGGCGACCAAACGCCAAGCGCAAAGGGAGAGTCTGCGCCAGAGCGAAGCGAGGCGCGCATTTTCAACGAAGCACGAGACATTGTTGCCACAGCAGCCACAGCGAGAGAGCAAAAATAAGGTTAGGTCAAAAGTGGATGTAACAATGTATAGCAAGCAATTTCGCATCAAGGCGAGCGGAGACGGAGACGGAACGAAACTCACCTGCAGCAAACATTGCCACTGAGGAGAACATCAGTGACATCACTGTCCAAAAACGGTTCTCAAACTCCTGGGCATTGTGGACGCCAGCCTTCTCGTTAGCCACGAAAAGGTAGAGGGAGTAGCCGAGGGCAATTGTGAACGAGCTGAAGATTGGAGAACGCGAGAAAAGGGCTAAGAAGGCAAGAAGTGAAATTATCGTGATTAAGGTGAGGATCAAGAAAGCCGCTGTTCTGTCCATCGTAGAGAGAGAAACACGGAGGGGAAGGGGAGGGGGTGGCCTGTACTGAGTGGTGTAAGACAGGTTTGGGCTTGCTTATTGTTTTTGGGCTCAAAAAATTCTCAAATCTAATTTTTTTTAATGACTCCAAAAACTCCACCACTCAATGGGTAATGTGATTGATAAGATCGCCGGAGACTGCTTCGACACGAAAATCCCAGATTGCTCATTGGAAGGAAAGGATCTTTTAGAACTCCCCGAATGCAAGACACTCAACGAATGCTCACACAGAGATCGTGCTGTATTACAAGAGATCTTCAATCTTTTTGACACAGACGGTAATGGGGAGATTGACGATACCGAGCTAAAGATTGGCTTGCTCAAGTTTGGCTCGATCGTGACTGACAAAACAGGTGAGTGAGAAATAACTTATGAACGACATAAATATGTGCCACAACTAAATTCTTATAAAGTTGCGAAAATGGTGAAGCAACTGGACATTGGCGGCGGGGCGCCTATAAAGAGCAAACAATTGGATCGCTCAAATAGCATGGAAGTGGTCGCTCGACTCAAAGAGCGGAGTCAGGCGAACGCCCAGCGAAAGGATCAACAAATTTCATACGAGGAATTCAGTAGAGGCTTGCTTGCGAGGAACTCTCTTCTCTACTTTTTCCTCTACGACAACAAGAATGATTCCTGCGCTGAGGTGGAGCAGGAGCTGAAGGGTTTGGAGGCGAATGAGAAGAGAAGCAGAAAGAAAAGTATGCTGCCTGGGATTTTCAGGAAGAAAGAGAAAGGAAGTGAAAATAAATTAGAAATGTAGAAGGTAGTCTCCATAGTAGTTTATTCGCTACCGCCGACCTGCTCTAGCAATTATCCGCTTGTACAAAGCTTCAACTCCCTCCTTCTTTCCAGTCCTTTCCTTCACCTCTTTTCTGTGGTTCTCAATCAATTTATCCATCCCCTCCAACTTCTCCTCGATCTTCATGGCTCGCTCCTCTCTTGTGCGCTCGTTCAGCTTACCCTTGAAAGGCTTCAGCGAGTTGATTGCCCATTTCTCCCCGTTGATGTTTGCCAACTTGCCACCAGCCGTCTGTTTCTTCTCAACATCCCATGCTATATCCCACCCAATCCCAGTAAGGTTATCAAACGAACCGAAAGTTTTATCAACGATAGCTGCTTTCCGGATCACAGATGCTTTCCGTGGCGAAACGAGAGCCTTTCGGTAAGTTCTGCCATTCGAGTTGAGAGAGGCTCGAAGTGCAGATCCCCCAAACTTTTGCAAAGCCTTGACGGCGGCTCTATGGGTCGTTGTCATGGAGGAGGAGTGGGAGGAGGGGGAGGAGTGGGAGGAGGAGGAGGAGGAGAAGGAGATAAGTTTTTGGAGCTGCGGCTTATGGAATTGTGGCTTGGGCTTGGGGTGCTGCACTTGTGAGCTCTGCAGGTATTTAACTGCTTGCGGGAGCTTGTTGAGGCTTGTGGAGGTTTGCTTCTGAGTTATTCCACGCCTCACACCTCAAATTGTTTTTTATCAATTTATACTCACACCCTAAGCGTTTGACCATCCGTCGCCCCCCCCCTGTTAAGCAATGCCACCTTGTGAGCACCTCGAGTGGCTAAAGAAGCGTGACTGGCCCTCTGTACTAGGCGCCATGACTCACCCAAATAGGGACCTAGATTTGCTCAGAAGAAAGTACAAGGAGAGAGATGAGCATGGACGACTGCCACATCATTGGATGGCAGCGAAAGCTCAGACGCACACACATATTCTTGCCTTTGTGGGCGTGCAGTCGATTGGCTGGAATGAAGAGGCCCTCATCACACGAGACAAGGAAGGCAAAACTCCCCTCGACATTGCCCGTAGGAGTGGAGCCTGTGCTGAGATCATCGGCTTGCTCTCCCTCACTCCCGAGGAAGCTCGTTCGTTGGAGGGTGATAAGATGTACCGCTTGTACGCACCAGTGGCTTATTGGAGGGAGGAGATGTCTATGTGGATCAGATCACGATCGTATGCAGACTGCCACAAGTTCATCAATGAGCACGATGACGAGTTGGTGCGTGAAGTGCTCAAATACTACAATTCTGATCTTCTTCGAAAGATTGCTTGCAATAGCCAGATATACAGCGACTCCCTCGTGTTTCTTGCTCTTCGAATGATCCATCGGAACCCACTTTCCCTCACCACTAAAAACATTCAAGGCAACACAATGCCGAATCTACCGCAATTCAATGCGTGCAAAGAGATCGTCAAGGTCCTTCGACTCACCCCCAAGGCCATCTCCTCCACCCCCTTCCCCACCCTCCTCCGAAAACACCTCCCCAAACAGTTTGTCGATGAGGAGGTCTTCGGCGTCTACAACAACGCTTGCACGTTCATCAAGCACATGAAGTACGACAAGGCTGAGCTGGTCGAGGTGGAGGACGTGCTGAAGAAGTCGACCCACAAGTGCGATGTCTGTAAGACCAACACGACGAAAGCGTGTGCCAGGTGCAAAACAAGCTTCTTCTGCTCCGCCGAGTGCCAGAAATCGGCGTGGAAGAAGCACAAGAAGGTTTGCAAGGCGCCGACGAGGCCACCATCGAGTGAGACAGAATTGCGGGTTTTGCATGAGGGCATGCTGCTACTGAACCGGTGCATCCAGGAGCCTGGAGCTGGAGACGGACCCACAAGTGTGGTATTAGACTTCTTGAGAGACTGCGGAGTGCCAAAAATAAAATGACTCTATTTCGGTAAGCCAATCGAGGAAGGCCACACGTTGTCCGACTACAACGTCCAAAATTTTCTTGAACTATCAGAGATTGAGCTGCTGCGCAAACAACTACACGAGGCGCGACTTGAAATCGAGGTTTTAAAAGGGCAGAACAGGAGGGACCAGGACGAAGAGTAAAAGCTACGCGGCGATTGGCCCAGAGGTTAGGGAATAATATAATTTACGCAAATGAGGCTATTATTTTTATTATCACAGCAGCATCATTTCCGCAACCTCGTTAATAACCTCCACCCAATTCTTCGCCCCTCCTGCCCCATCCCTACTGTCCGCCCTCAAGTAGAACTTCCTGGACGTCTCATCGTCCGTATATGAGATGACAAACTCCCTCCCATCCCCCTTCCCCTCCTCAACAACAACTTTGGCAACCGCCCCTCCGTCGAGCGGGATCGACCCCAACATCGTCCCGGCGTTCCCCCTCGCGTCCTCGTCCTTGTAGTACGCGATCTTCAACCCCTTCAAAACCATGAACCTCCTCTTGTAAGCCGAGCTGCCGAACAGCGACTTCCCGCCCCCCCGCTTCTCCAGGTAGCCGCTCAGTCGCGCCTCTTTGAACGAGACGGACGAGGACACGGAGAGGAGGCTGCTGGCGCGGTCCATTATCGACGGCGGACGTCTGGCGTTGCTCTTCGACTTCTGTTTTACTGCGGTGCCTTCTTCTTCTTTCTCTTCTTTCTCCTCCACTGCCACCTCCTCAACAACTTTTTCGTAGTAGTGCTCGGACTCCTTCTTGACCCACCGCCTCTTCTTGTTTACTTTATCTCTCACCTTCACGAGCTTCTTCGTGAAGTGAGGCTTCTTGTCCGAGGCGTTCAAGAACTCCATCAAATAATCGTACTCGCTGCTCGTCAGGTGTTGCTTCTGCTTTTCACCCTTCAAATTCACCCCGTTCGCCATCTCGTTAATGACGCGCATCTTCGTGGATAGGTCACTGGACATGTCGACCGCCGTCTCCAACGCCTTGTCTAAGCTCTCTAAAAACCCATCGTCGATCGGGAAGGGTGACGCCAGCTATCACCTTCGTGGCGATCTTTCCCAAAGTCAATCCGGCCTTCAATATCTTCACGCCGACTTTCAAAGCCGGGCCAGCTTTCTGCACGAACTCCTTCAGCTCCTTGATCTCGTAACTGACCACCTTGCTGTAGTCGTGCTCGCACAGCAACGTCAGCTTTCGCTTGCTCTCAGTCATCGAGAAGGTGCTGCCGAACGTGGCCTTCTCCTCCTGTTCAACATTCACGTTCTCGATGATGAAGAGGCGGGGGCAGTCCTGCTTCTCGTCGAAGAAGTTCTCCATCTGCTCCATCCCCAACTTAATCAAATCAAACTGCTTTTCTTGATTCTTCTGCACGGCCTCGAAGCTCTGGTTCGACTCCTCACGGAGCTTATTTACGTTGTCCGCGCTAGCGTTTACGGCTGACAGAATCTCCCGCTTCATGTCTTCCAGCGAATGCGATTTCTCCTGCATGTCCTCCAGCTGCTTTTGCGCCTCCACTTTCGCCTCCGTTTCATTCTTCAGCTCATCTTCCAACTTTGCGATCGTCGCGTTGTCTTTATTTCCCTTCTTCAACTCTTCGATTTGCGCCTTGACTTCATCCTCGCGTTCCTCCGCGCGCTTCGAAGTGTCCTCCGCGTTCTCGAGCTGGGCAGCCTTCGCGAGGAGCTGGAGCTCGAACTTGTGCATCGCGTCCTGGGCCGCGGAGAGATTCTTATCGGCCTGGACTTTCTCTTCGTTTAATTTTTTCTCGTACTCCTCCTTGGTGCTCTTCACCAGGTTCGAGAGGAGCTGCTTCTTGTTGCTCTCCGCTTTCCGCGCCTCGAGACGCAACTCGTCCATCTTTTTTTGCGTCTCCTCGAGTGCCTTGTCCGCTTCGATTGCTAGTTTTTCTGCCGTCTCTCTCGCCTGGTCATCGAGGTCCTTCTTCGCGGCGGCAAACTCGGTGGTTAGGCTCGCCTTTGTTTCTGCGTTGGCGTTGTTCAGATCCTCCAGCTTCTTGTCGTAATTCTGTTTCGCGATGGTTGCTGCGTTGGTTGCTTTTTTCTTCTCCTCCTCCTGCTGTTGTTTGAACTTGTTCTTCTCCTCCTGCAGCTTCGCGGACGTGACGTCCGAAAGCTTCAAGATCTCCGCCCTCGCTTCCTGCTGGAGGCGCTCGTTCACCTCCAACTGCTGCTGAAGGTCGGTCATCTCCTTCGTCCGCTGGATCTCGAGATCCGCCTTGGAGCGCTGCGTGCTGGACAGCTGGGATCGGAGCAAGTCCGCCTCCTGATCACGCTCGGCGAGCATTTGTAACGTCGAGTCACTCTTCGTCTTCAGCTGCGACCGCAGGGCAGCGGTCGCGAACTTGGCCTTGATTTTCTGG
This sequence comes from Parmales sp. scaly parma, assembly GCA_030267985.1. NCBI lineage: Eukaryota > Bolidophyceae > Parmales > Parmales sp. scaly parma. The sequence continues at coordinate 6,258 of BRYC01000737.1, read as the reverse complement.
GAGTTCATCTCCTTCGTCTGCGCCGACTGCGTCGCGGCAAGCTCTGCGCGGAGAGTCGCCATCTCCTTCTCCTTCTCGACAAGCGCCTCCCTTAACATCGCCTCCTCCTCCTCCTCCTCCTTTGTCGCTGGCGGAGAAGGCGGCTTTTTCGGCGGAGGATGCGTTAGCCACGGCGGCCGCGGCGGACCCGCCCCCGGCGGTAGCGGCGGCGGCGGAGGCGCACCCCTCGGCGACGGGGGGGCGCTATTTAGGCTGGGGGTGGGAACTGTGATTAGGGTGAGGGGGTGGAGGGGGGAAGTGAGAATGTTTGTGTTTGTGTTTGTGTTTTTTTGTTAGGGAAATGTTTTTCCTGTTTTTTTATAACTTGATTTTTTGGCACAATTTCGTTGCTGTGCTTGTTGAAAGGCTCACCTCTAGGCGGACCATCGGGCGCAGTTGCGGTTGGGGGAAGAGCTTGCGGGGGAGGAGCAGCAGCATTTCCCTTCGTCACCGCTGGTTCTGCTGCTGCTTTGGATTTGGTTTGCTGAGGGGGGGGGGGGG
>BRYC01000736.1:25456-37064 GCA_030267985.1 Parmales sp. scaly parma | reverse complement strand
GAAGTGGGGGGGGCTGTTTGGAGGAGTTTGATGCAAGTGTGAGAAGTCTAGAGAATGTGCCCATCAAAAAATGATATTTTGGAAGCACATTCCACCCCTGTGTATAGCTGCAACTTCTTCATAACAATGAAAAATTAAATTCCTTTCTGTTGTTCCCGCTCGCCCCTTGTTATTTCCCTTTTTTGTCCGTGCCCGACGTTTACTAAAGTGGATTTTGCCATCTTGGGAGTTTAATGTTTGTAGCAAGCAAAATGTATCAACTGGCATTAATTAAATTATTGCAGCACTTGACCAGCTACATTAGAAAACGCAAATGCTCCAAAATGGATGTTATATATTTATATGGCTTCAAATATGTCCTCTTCCCTTTTCCCTTTTCCTTTTCCCTTTTCCCTTCTTGTATATATATATGTTATTTCAATTTGTTGTGTCTCTACAAAGTTGCCTCAGCACCAGCATTTGCAGCCCTCACCACAACTTCACCTCCTCCTCCTCCGCCCATTTCAATCTCTGCCTTGATTTGTCCTTCGCCAATAACTCCATCAAACAACAAACTCTTGAACTCTTTCTCCGCCCCCTCCTCTTCCTCTTCCTCTTCGAGATCCTTGTTAGCCTGCAGGTGTGGGTCCGCCTCGCTTTTACACATGAATGCGACAATTTTGGGAGCCAAGATTTTCTCCCTGTTGCTGTTCACAACGTGAAACGCTTCGAAGGTCGCCGCGTCCTCCTTGAGGGGGTGCGGGTTGTACGCACTCAAGCCGTACCCTGGCAACTGGCTGTACCTCGCCAAATGGAACTTCTGCTCGGGTGGTTTCAAGCAGGGCATGCACCTCACAATCAGGCTGTTCGCGCACTTCTGCTCTCCGATCCATCCGCTAATCATCAAGTAACTCGCCTCTCCGAACTGCTTAATTCCGAAAAAGCACGCCGCCCCAATCGTTCCCATCAGGTAAAAGAACACCAGCACCCTCTGGTCGTCGGTGTACAACTTCTCCATGTCGGTCTTCAGCGTGATGAACGGCCACTTCATATAGAGCACGAGCGTAATCGCCAAATGCGCCACCAAAGTCCACTCCAGCACGAACCTCGCCATGACGCTCATCTTGTAGTCGAACTCGGGCGGCCTTTCCCAAGTCCTCAGAATACAAATTTTGTCGCTCAAGTACGCGATCGTGAAGGCAAGACCTGCCATAAACAGCCCTGTGGGCAAAATGCTGATGTAGAACAGGCACAGAAACAACGTTTTGATGACGTCGCTGTACCTCTCTGCCAAGTACCAAACCGTGGGCTTGAACAGATCGTTCAGCGCCTTCTGCGTTGGCGCTTCCTTCTTCGCCAACACTTTCTGCTTCAGGAACCTCGGCGCGTCAACCAATCTGACCAAACTCGCCGTAACGTCCGCCAGAAGAGTACTTTGGATCTTCGCCACGAACTCGCTGTCTAAGAACGTGCTCGGATCGTTGGTAAATAGCATCAACAAACTGGTGTTGAACACTCTCGCTGCGGTCAGTTTCGTCATCATCGAAAACTGCTGGTCGCTGAACGTCAACGGTCTCTCGACGGACTTGCACCACGCAATCGTAAACACCTTGAGCAATCCGTTCACCCCCACAATCGCACCGGCGCTCGCGAAAGGATGGAAGTTTCCGTTGTTCACCCACACCAGCATGAAGAAGCAGCCCAAGATCAACCCGAAGCACAGCACGTATCCCATGAGTTGCCTGAATCTCCTGTCCCAGATGCCAATGGCCAGATTCTCCCAAATCAAGTCACTCGCCTCGCAACTCTGCTTGACATTAACTTTCTTCAGATCTGCGCAAAGATATAGGTTCGTCCGTGTGTTGTGATTAGTTTGGTTTGTGACCTGTTTGTTTTTCCCTCCCCTTCCCTCCCCTCCCCTGCCCCACTCACTCACTCACTCACTCACCTCCAGGTCCTTTCTTCCCGTCTCCCTTCAAGATAGCCTCTTCCATCGCCATCTCAGAGTCGAAAGTAATAAACATCCTGCTCCCGACCAAAGGGGTCTTGATCGTCTGCAATGCATCAATTTTTTTGTCCAAGTCGTCCAGCTGGCTCATCAAATACGCCGGTCCCACACCAACGCCCATCAGCCCTCCCAAACCACTGGGGGGGTCGTCCTTACTCGCGTGAGGCAATTTGTACTCTGGGTCCTTCTTCTTCATCGTCCTGACCATTTTGAAAAGCTTTTCCTCAAGCTCCCTCCTCTTTTCAACCAAACCGTAAATTGCCCTGACGCCCTTCACGCAAAACGTAATGCTAACCACCTTACCGTCCTCAATATCTCCATCGTTTACATACGGTTGGTCCCCCTCAACGTAATCGTCCTTGACCCTCTTCATTCCCTTTGTCAAGTCCTCAAAGTGCTTCCTCCACGTTCCAACGCTGATCTCCTGGCTTGGCGGGGGGCTTTTGACCACAATTGTGTAGTCTCCGGGAGTTTGAATGCCCGCGTCAATTGCTGCGACCAGCTTCTTCTCCCTCGAATCAGCGAGCATCAGCACAAGCCCCAGCAACCCACAAATAACAAGATCGGTTATTCCTGCGCAGAAGCTCAAACTCTCACTACTCACGTAGCTACCCTTCAACACCAAGTCCATGCTGCTAGGCTGGCTCATTCCGTTACTCAAGATCATTGGAAGCGCAACCATGCCCGCACTCCACAGAATGAAACTCAAACTCTGTAAGTTCTTGAAGTACAGCGAAATGCCAAGCCCAAAGTCGCAATTGTCAAGGTTGGTGCTCCAAACGGGCATCAGCTTCTCGTCCTTATCACCAAACAATATCCGGGGGATGCATGGTTCTTTGGCCCAAAGCGCCGCTCCCTCGCCATCCGGAACCTTGGCCAAGTGGCTCTTTCCGAACTCTCTCGCCACCTCAATGTCCGGCGCTTCCCATGGCGAATTCATGTCCTCGGTGCTGTACTTGTTCCTGTTGACGTTGAGCATGCCCCCAATCGTGCTGTTCACCAACATCTTGAACTCCTCGACTCCCAGCTCGCCACTGCCGTCGTCATCAAACTCGTCCAGCATAGCCTGTGCCTGAGTTTTCGTCCAGGGCTTTCCGGTCGTTTCAATCAAGGCCCTCAGCAACTCGTCCACGTCTATGAATCCGCTGTCGTCAATATCAGCCTTCTTGAACGCCTGCAGAATCCTTCTGTCCTGGGGATCTCTCATGTCAATCCTGTCCAGCTTCTGCATGCCGCACAAATCGAAACCCTCAAAGTTGTGGAAATCGGCGTCTTGCAGCACCTCCGCGTTGTCTCCGCTACTCATCCGAATACTGTTGCTACTCTTCTTCAGGGTCATTTGGCGGTTCATTCTCTTCTCAACCAAGTCATTCAAGTTCGCGGTGCCACTCTCGTTCTTCTTCGCGGCCTTCATGGCCTTCTTCTTGGCCTGGTGAGAGCTGATTCCTCTGTACACGTGGTTCATGACAAGTAAAATCGCAATCAAAATCACCTCTATTCCAACAAAAACCGCAACAACAACGCAGTTGATCGTCTTGGGCATGCAGTCTCCTCCGATGCACTGACCCAGGCTTATGCCGTTATCCTCTCCGGTAAACTCAATGAACCCGGTGTCCTTCGTACTCTCAAACTCGGTTCCAAACACAGTGAACGTTCCCTTGTTCGCACTTGCATCCCCTCCAATCACATTCAGGGGGAAATAGATTAACTCTCCACTTGCATCAATGCTGTCGCCGTCGGCAAACTGGCACTTCCTGTTGCTCAACGGCCCATCGCTGAACAGATCACTAATGAAAATGCCATCCTTCTGGTCCGCGTTCTTCTGCACAACATTGAAGTCACCCTGGAAGCAGCAGAAATCTTCCGGCACGCACAACTCGTTATGGACACTGTAGTGTCCAGCCCACAAAATGCTGCTGCTGTCAACACTGCACGTCTGCGCCACCTCGGGCATCCCTTCCCACAAAAACTCCAAATTTTCGCTGCTAGCCGGCAAACTCAGATCGTATGCAGGATTTTTCACCTTGCTACCTCCCATCGGGCACGCCGCATCCTCCTCGTACGCACTCGGCCCAACAGTGTCCTTAGCCGGGTAGGCTCCAATGTGCGCTTTACCATCCGGGCCGCACCTGACAGTCCTCGTTTTCGTTCCTATACTACTTCCGTACATATTCGGCAAGCAGTCGCCCCACTCTTCGTAGTGCCACGTGAACGTTTCAGACTCGATCGCATCCAACTGCGTCGCCTTGAAATTCGCCACGAAACCACTGAACTCAACACTGTTGTCCGTGTCGAACTGCAGCAGCATCTTGTTGCTCCTCGTGAACACTGTACTGGGCAATGCTCCTGTCATAACATTAACAACGCACTTGTTGCTCTCACTGCACGTCGGGTAAATGTAGCCGTCTTCCCAGTTCTTTCTTCCGCATAGGCTCGCCAACTTGGCGTCCTCGCTCTTTTCTTCTCCGCTGTAAATCTTGAGCTTGTCGTAGGCGCAAGGAATTGGAACTTCGCCGCCCTCGACATGGAAGCTCTCGAACTCCAACTTAATTCCAAAGCCCTCGTCCACCTCGATGAGCCACTCGCAAATGGTTTCCGCAACCTGGTTTTCTCCCTTCTTGTAGCTGCTCGCTTCTCCGTCGGAAATCGTACCACTGATTCTATTTCCCTCGCTCATCTTGGCATTAACGTACTCTGTGCGCTGGCAGTGCTCGCTAACATCTGCGCTCTCCTCCTCCTCAATTTCCTGCATTCTCCGCTGCAAGATTCCGCGCTCTTTTCCGGGCATCACGTTCAGTAGCCTCCTGCTCGGCATGACCAAGTTTTCGACACTTTTGTACTTGATTCCAAATCCCTTAGCCACAACACTGTCGTCGCTCGAAAACACAACCTCAACCTCGTTCGTGCAGGACTCGAACGCACTCGGTAAAATGCTTCCGCAGTACTTAACACTCGCGATGCCGTTGGTTCCGCAAGAATCTTGGCCTCCCGTTCCTACATCAGTGATGGTCACGTAATCGTACTCACAGTTGCTGTCAGTCTCCAACTTGAATTCCGTGAACTCAATTTCCATAATATACCCAAGTCGCGCGTTGAACTTCCACGAGCACTCCAAATCAGTCGTGTACTCGTCGATCAACCCAGCGTAGCCGCTGTACACGTTGCCCATGGCAGATTCTGCGGGTGTGAATTCCACGTGTCTGCTGCATGCACTAGGCCTGAAGATGACCTCCTCCTCTTCTTCGCCTGCGTTATCCTCTTCCTCCACATCTTCGTCTGAATCGGGTTCGCTCATGTCTAAAACCGCCGTCACTACCGCTTGAAACCCTCCGCTGGTAATGAAATCGTCGGTCTGGAATCTGACCCACATGTCCGGGCCGGTGCTCTTGATTCCCGGCGCGGCTACAACTTCCCCCATGGGGTTGCTGTTACCGGAACAAATGTAGCTTTGAATCGGCGCCTCCGAATCGCTTCCGTCCCTCAGCGTGATCCGATCGAAGCATCCCTGCTCCAAGCTCACGTCCAAGAAACTCATGTAAACGTTGTAACCAGGGGGCGCGCTGAAGCTCCACTCGCATTCCATGTGGTTCTCGTAATCCGCACTGGCACTTCCGTCAGTCACGAAGAACTCCAATCTTTCTCCGTACGTCGTGTCTTCCTCTCCGGGCACCAAGAAGTTGGCGTGCGTAAGTTGAACATGCGGGTTCTCCTTCGTGCACAAACCGCTGTCCGGGTTCGTCACCTCGAACACATTTCCAAACCCAAACACGCCCTCCTCAACATTACTGGCAACCACCAAAAAGTAGTCGTTGTCGTTCACAAACCTGGTGAACTCTAAGGTGGCACCAGGCAACCCAGTGGCCCCCTGCTGCATTCTTCCCTCCGTCGATAGGTCGAACAAGTACTCGATGGTGGTGCACTTCTCAAACGCAGCGTACTCGTTATCGTACAGATTGTTGCCCTCGTCGTTTTGCTTGAGGTCCCAGTTGTCCAAGTCACACAGTTCCACGTTACCTTTCCAAACTGATACCGTGACCGCAGAATCAGCGGTGAAACCCGTTCCCTGCCACTTGGCCTTGATTGGATCGTTGACAGCGTACTCCAGTTTTTCATCTCCGGCATTGTCCTCCAATGGCAGCACTTGAATGTTTGTGGGGCAAGCAGTATCCCAAACGAACAGACCTGTGCACGTCCCCACGCTGGCTTGGCACTTTCCGCTGTTCACGCACCAGCCGCAGCCATCCAAATTTTCGCACGCGCCGCAACTCATTGCGTACAAGCACTGACTCGCAGCCGTGTCGACGTCCTCCAAGGGCTCAACGGTAAAGTGCAAAACTCCTCCTTGTCCCTCTGGGTATAAGGGGGTGCCCAAGGGCGCCCTGGTCTCGCCGGTCATTACCCGGACGTTTCCTCCGCCATTCCAGCCATCACCGTACGTGTCAATCGCGTTGATTAAGTAGTTTCCGGGCAACAAGCAGAGAGGCTCGTTCTCAAGTGCTTCGCATTCGTCCCTCCAATCACAATTGTAGTCACTCCCAGAATTCTTCATTATTGTCTTCTTTCCGTTGGTGAATTTATCACTTGTTGCTGCTAGAATTGCAATGTCATTATTGAACTCGGAATACAGGCTCCACTCCATCTCCATCGCCCAGTCAACCGCCTCGGTCACAATCACTACGTCGACGCAACTGGCTGTGAATTTGAACGGTCCCAAGGAGTCAAACTCGTTCACGTTGCTGTTGCTGATCTTTATGGTCCAGTCGTCGTGGGTTGGGACAGTTCCGGGAATCTCCCAAACGAAGCTTCCCGTGTTGGGAGTGGAATCCGTAATGACGTACTCGTGGTGCTTCATCTCACTTGCGGAGCAGTCGTCGTCGCTTCCGTAAACGCAGGGGTAGGTATCGGTCACCAGCAACAACTCCATGGGCAAGCTGCCACCGATGTTCTGCGTTTCCCACGTGATGGTGGTTGTGTTCTTTCCAGACTTGAATGGCGCGGTATTTTCCGGGTCGGGAAGAAGCATGTTGACAGTGGCGGCAGCGCACTGGCCTTGCCCTTCTTGAATCATTTGCTCGCATCCTGAACTGGTCGTGGGCATGCACGAGGCACGGGCAGGGTTATCGACGCAGTAGCCGCATCCAGACTCCCCCAAACAGCTGTTGCAGTCGCTGTGACTGCACGCCTGGTTGCTAATGACAAAGTCTTTGGACGTGCTACTCCCTTCAACAGCAGTGGGGACAACAATGAAATTGCCCTCCTCGATAACTTTCATCTTTCCTCCGGCGTTCCAGCCGTCTCCGAATGTATCGTACCCGGTCAAGGTCCAAGTTCCCTCGTCAACACAAACTGTGGTGATTTGCTGAGTGTCCTTGTCGTCGGTAGTCCACGGTCCAGCAATGGCGAGCAAGCAGGATTCGGACGTCAACTCCCAAGTTGACTCCTCGGGCCAGTCGAAAATTTCAGCAATGACCTCCATGCTCCTGCACGCGTCACTTGGCGCTTCGCAATCAGGCAAGGTAGACTGCTGCAGGCTCGCTGTCTCGATTACGGGGGGGGTCCAATCTTCCCCCCCCGCTTCCCATGTCTCGGCATCAAACTCGTAGAAGAAGATTTCTTCCGAGCAGCTTACCAAGTACGTTTCGAATAGACTTTTTCCATTACCCATTCCGGGCATGTTGTCTCCGATGCTCCAAGAGCATGCGCACAGGTTATAGGAAGGGATGTTTCCTTCCTCGTGGTAGCCACAGCACTCCTCCTGGTTGACTGCGTCACAGCTTGGCGGGAGGTCTTCCCACATCGAGCTCTCGCACTGCCAGCTAGAAGTTGACCAGGCGGTGGTGGCCTGGGGAGAGGTGAAGATCTCGTTGGTGGCAGTCGTGCACTCGTCGTACACGAACCCCATCTCAAAATCGATTGAACTTCCCTCAATTGCCTCACCCCCGCCGCTCATGTCCCAGAACACAAGCTTGACCTTCCACCCTTCAGCTGCCCATGCGTTGCTCAACGAAAAGGTGAACTCCCCGATGTTAGCACTGCTCTCGTACATGGCAATGTTCTCCCAGGCCATGCCTTCTTCATAGCCCGCGTCGTCAACGTTGATCAGCTGAATCTCAATCCAACTTTGGCAATTCATCAAGCCGGTGGGGGTGTTGGCGCAGGAGGCTATGGCAGTGGTGGTCCACGAAACTTTTACCTCCTGACCTACCGGAACGACTGCGTTTTCGGCGAGGGTCTGGCCCGTGGCCGTGTTGGTGACAGTTACAGTGTTGAACGAAGGGGAAAGGCAATTGTCGGTCGTTCCGGTGATCCAGTTGGGAATGTCATCACCCCCTTCGACCACAGTGGTAAGAGGGCAGGAACCGGCGGAATTACGACAGAGAGCCGTGGACTCGCACCACCCACAAGCGGTGGACACGCACTCACTGCAACTTTGCCTCCAGGGGGCTGTGCAGTCCTCAGCAGAGTTTGAGGAAACAGAGAATTGAAATGCCTCCAAGGAGCCCTGGACGGACATTTTCGAGGACTCGAATCCCACGTAGTAGCGCAAGTTTCCGGGAGTATCGTCCTGAATCGTGAAACCTCCAGAATGCCAACCGTCTCCGTAACTGTCGTGGGCCAGGAAGGTGTAATCTCCGGGGTCCATGCACAAACTGTACACTTGCAACGCGGCGGAGGAATACTGGTAGGCCGACACCCCCAAGTCGTCGTCAGCGCCTGTGGGGAGGTGGGAGTTCTGCGTGGTGGTGGTTACGAAGCCTACGCGATTAGACGAATCAGGAATTTGCCAGAAAATTTCCTCGGGATACTCCTCAGTCCAAATTCGCAACTTGACGTCCAGGCACTGCGGCTTGACGGTGAAGTTCGGGGATTTTTTCTTAACAGTCTCGTCAACCAGCAAGAAAATTTTGATCTTGTAGGTGCTGGCGCGAGCGATTCCGGCTGGAACTGTGTACTCGTAGCCAGCCGCACCAACAGAGTGCTGCATCATTCCGATGGTGGCAACCTTCTCCTCGGCAGATCCATCACCTACATGGAACTCCAACCTCACGTTGAGGGTATCGGCCACGTTGGCAGCGGACCACTTGATTTTGATTTTGTCGCCAGAAGAAACCTCCGTGATGGCGTTTCCGCTCGCATCAAGTGGCATCAAAAAGTTGTTAAAGTACATTGCCATATTGGCGCTGCACTCTGCATCGCCAGCGTTGGTTCCTGCTAAGTGAGTGAGAAAAGGCACCGCACCGCCTTCTTCGTCGTTACCGCAGTCGTCGCCCTCGACACATGTGGAACTTCCCTTGGCGACGCACCATCCACAGCCATTTCCTGCAACGCAAGCTTCACAGCTAAAGTACGGGCAAGCGCTGGCGGTCTCAATCGCAAAGGAAGGAGAGTAGTTATCCATGTTCAAGGGGCTGATGGTGGGCTCCATTGCTTCGCCGGCGGAGTTTTCAGTGAAGAAGAGACTTCCTTGGACCTTGTTTGTGAGGGTGTAAGAACCCATGTTCCAGCCATCTCCGTAAGAATCCTGGGCGAGAAGCTGGTAGTTCTTCCCGGGCTTCAAGCAGTAAGTGCGCGAACGAAGCTGGTTTTCGTCCTCGTAGGAGAACTGCCAGTTGGTTTGTGTCTCGAAGCAGGCAAACTTGATGCTGTGCTCATCGGGCCAAGCCATCATCTGCACGTTAAGTTCCACCTCGACGCAGCCGTTGTTGGCGGATCCCTCCTCTAAATAATCGGTTTTTAAAGGGTTGTCAGTTCCGTACTCGGTCATGCAGCTTATTTCATCGGCCTGGTTGGCCTGCGCAGCTTCCATCATCTCGGCGTAAGGGTCAACGAACGTAAAGGACTCGCCCTCAAGCTCGAAAACAGCCGAGTGACCGTATATCTCCTGTCCGGTGTTAACGTCCCACTGGGACATTTTGATGACCCAATTGCCTTCCCAGCCGCCGTAGAGCTGGAAGGTGAAAGATCCAACGTTGGGGACCCATTCGTATTGGGGTGACGTGATACCGTTTGACATTGCGCACTTGATTGTGCAGAATTGGGAAACTAGGGGTCCTTGCCACCCGCCGTCAACTGCGGACCCGCAGTCTGGCAATTCGGCGCAGGTGCAAGTATCTTCGAGGCCAGCCATGGAGCAAACTTGCTCGGGCGACTGATTTGGCGCGTGAGGGCGTTCGGGCACCTCGAGAGACACTTCAGATTCGTATGGCATCAGGTACATATCCAGATAGGAATTACAGTTGTAAATGTTGGAGCAAACTTGAATATCCTCAGTTTCCCATTCGACCTTGATGGTGTTTCCGACCGCAAAAGGATCGTCGGCAGCTGCCATTGCTGTGTCAGAGTGCATGATAACTACGTTCTTGATGATACCGGGTTCAGCGTTGGAGTGTTCGCCGCCGTTGCCGCCACCGTTGTTGTGTTCGCCGCCGTAGTAGTCTTCACCACCGTTGTAGTGTTCGCCGCCGTAGTCTTCACCGTTGCCGTTACCATTGCCGTTGTCAAAAAGAGTACCACCAACTGCCTCCAATTCATTTATATCGTCCCCATCGAAACAGACCCTCCAACCACCTGCCATACTTTGCATATTGGCTCCATTCACCGAGGAGTCCGACGTCCAAACTACCTCAGTGCCCGCTTTGACGTAGACCGACTGGCTGATCTGCAGATTGTCGATTTGGCCGGCGTACTGCGAGCTGCCACCCACAATATCAAGCTTGTCACAGCACTGCTCAGTGTCCAACGCCTCGAACGTGAGCTTGCCAGCTTGACCGATTACGAACTGACAAAACTCGTTATTGATGTAGTTGGTGGACTGCATGCAATCACCCACAATCTCACAAGTGTGAGAACCTTCGTCGGAAAAATCAGGAAAGGCCATTGGGAGTGTAATTGCGTTGAATACGGATTCAACAGGAGCTGCGGTAGGGGCACCAGTGCCAGTTGTGACAGCTACAAGACAAGCGGAAAATCCACCCTGCTGGATTTCGGAGTCGCTCACCCACTGGATCGGCATCCATGGCCATACTACAATGTTTAATGGAGTGTTCGTACCGCAGTACCTCTGGCCATCGACCTGCAAGTAATCATAAGGGCACTAAATTTTGAGGTGTGGGTGTGGAGTGTGGAGTGTGGAGTGTGGAGTGTGGAGTGTGGAGTGTTGAGAGGGAAGAAGAACATTTGTTTTTATGGTTAGAACAATGTTAGAGTACAACAAAAAATCACAACGAAGAAGAAGAAACTCACCTGGGGCCCTCCCATTTCAATATCAAACACAGTGAAAACCAAGTTCAACTCTAACGCATTTCCACGGTACTCAAACTCGCAGTTCTCGAAGGAATCGTAGCCTACACTCCTGAGGCACATGCTGGCAACTCCGGCAGCATTGTCAAACACCTCACACTTTCCATTTCCTGCCAACATCACCAGCGGCCCGTCCATGTCAGATAAAGAATCAGCGGATCCATACGTGTAGTCTGCTCCGTACGTGTAGTCCCCACCGCCAGCGCCAGGAATTCCACCCATGTCACCAGCGCCAGGAATTCCACCCTCATCGTCTTCGTTGTAGTCCCCACTGCCAGCGCCAGGAATTCCACCCATGTCATCGTCTTCGTTGTAGTCCCC